>OX637399.1:8972500-9087500 GCA_951799425.1 Ilex aquifolium | reverse complement strand
GGGTTTACGCGAAGATGTTTTCAAGCTGTTAAAGGATAGGAGGTAATATATGCAGTAAGAATGATCACCAGTAATGGTCATGATTTGTAATACATATGTCAAGAGAGACTGAAAGCTTACATTACGTGGGTAACTGTGGACAATATCGACGGCCTCCTGGTTGCTAAGATGCTCCCATAGACCATCAGATGCAAATATGAGAAACTGGTCCTTGGGGTTTAGTTTATGTATACATATTGATGGTTCTGGACTAAGGATTGGCTTGTGGAAGGGTTCAGGCAGTCTAAATTTTGCCAATAAAGGTTCTTTGTTAAACTCTGCCTTCTTCAAGTATGCATCACCAATGGATCTTGAAACCTGTAAAGATAGCATGATAAGAAGATCTATTACCCGAAAATGACACAGGTACAAAATTTCTATCTTGTTATCAGAAAAACAATGTCTTCAATTCAGCAACGGGGCATCCATAGATACATTTGCCATTGCTAACGAATTGCTGGACCATTTAGAGCACAAGTGTAAGCTGCCAGTCCAAGGAAAATTTGAGACATAGCATAGTAAGCAACTGGTATACATAAAGTGATAGTTTCAACAGACTGAAAAACTGTTGACCACTTCGCCTATTGAATAACATTATTGAGATGAGCAATAAGATGACCATGTTGAACAGAGTATCTAAAGTATCAAAGAAAGCTTCACTTATGCAAAATCCAAGAACGACATTGGGCAACATATCTAAGATTCTAAAGGATCAAAGAAAACCATTAAGAGTGATTCAAGAATTCTGCTTGACCAAAGCTTAATCCTGACTAAGTTGTTCAGAATATTCAGCTCAACAGGAAAAATGGGGGAAAAAAATTTCAGAACATTCATGGGTAAATAGAGACACCTAAAGGATGCAAGAATTTAGAGCTGACGGCCCCTCATCTCCACGCAGGCCAGCCAAACCCTGCATCCCGGATGAAGAACATATCCCAAAAGTAGAAACCCTACGGAAGCAAATTCATAAAGCCCTTGTTCTACTAACAAAGAAGTTTTTCCGGTGTTATTGTAAGGGAATGGGTTTGTCCTGAGACTGAAACAATTCTTGATACAAGAAGAATTTGGTAGCTAAAACTTCAGTAGACTCGGTAAGGCCATTCTATAGTTTGAGACAAAGTACCCCGGTCCTTTGTGTATCATGGTTGACATTTCCATAAGGTCTGCTACCCTTTGAAGCAATATGCCTTTTCTCATCCAAACAAGTTCCTACTCACACATATCTTCCCCCCAGCACCCAAACAAAACCAACAACACACACACACCCCCAAAGGAGGGTGGGGCATAGTTGTCAAATCGAGATTCGTATCGTGAATCGAAATTCTAAATTTGAGAATCGTGAATCGTATCGAATCGTGAATCGTAAGATTCGACACAAAATTTGAACAAAAATAAAAAATAATACTACATATTTAAAATAGACAAAATATTGAATATTGAACATTATTGCATTCTAAAAATAATCAATTGACATAATCACGTCGTCTAAATGGAAAGACGCTAGCCTTTTCTTTCATCTTTATCTTTTGTTTAATCATTTTCAAATTCAACAACTTGAAAAAAAAAATCATTAAAGAACCATAGCTATTCAAGAACCAAAATAGTGACACCCAATATAGATTATGTTACAAACATGAATGAAAAAAGAACAAATAAGAAAATTTATTGGGAAAAAACATACGGGTCAACATCTTGAAGCAAAAAATTAGAACCTAACAAACTACCCATGAAAGAATTGAGAGCAAAAATCAACCGATAATGCGAGAGCGTTGGCCGTGATCTTTAGTTTTAGACAACGCAAGACTAGCTTTAGACGACGTCAGAGAAATAACGAGTAAAGAAGTTGAGTTTTTATTAGAACATTGGTTCCTGTGCAAACAAAATGACATCGTTTTACTGTTTAGTGGACAAAACGACGTCGTTTTGCCAAAAAATTGGGTTTAAAAAAAAATGATTGAATCGTGAGATACAAATCGAATCGTACGATTCAGGTGCGATTCAACTCTAAAACGATTCTCTTATAAGATACGAATCGTTTTGTACCTGTATCGAACTGAATCGTACGAATCGAATCGTGAATCGTACGATTTTGATAACTATGGGGTGGGGCAAGAGAGAAAAAGGGAGCATCCTAACTTGTGGCATATGAAATGATATTATTGTAGATAACCCGAAAAAACAAAGATTACCTGAATGAGACCCTTCACACGCCAAACCTTGTGTCTTAAAACCACTATTTGCGAATCGTGGGGATGCAATGAACAAAGCTCGTCCCTTACAGATTCAATACTTGCATTGTGCTCTGTTGATAACTGAATGGCTGTGACTCCTCTAACAGCCTTCTCCGCTCTCCCTAACACCACACGGGAGTCTCCAACATTTGCAACATAGAGGAGTCCATTGCATATCACTCCCACCAAACAACATGATCCCACTGATGCAATTTGCGGCTTAGTAAGCCATTGCTCCCTTACAACAGAGAGAAAGTCCTCTTCAGTTGCCAAGAAAGCTTTTTTTATGACAGTTGCAGATATCTCTTGATGGTCAGAGGCGAATTCTGTATCAAAGAAAAGAATGAAGTCACAATCAGCAACAAAATCTGTTTTTGATACATTTAGAAAAGAAAAGCTTCCTCTTAAATGAGGACTAACAACTAGTTGTAAGCTGATGAGGTATAATCATGAAGATGTGATCTGGAGAGAAATTATAATGGTTCAACTGATATATACCTTAAGCACATAAGATCAAGAATGAAGTCCACTGGGGCTAAAATAGAAAACCCAGGGACCATGAAAATTTCATTATATCTCATTTTTTAGAACATAACTCGTGTCTTTCAGGGGGAAGTTGGATTTCGGGCCCAAAATGTCAGCATGTTGCAAAACAATATAGTTTACACTAGAAAGCCATTTGTTATTTTACCGGTGATCACTTCACGAATTCTTCTTCTTCCACTTAACTCTGTTCAGAGTTTCTATTAAATTGTCCACCATCATTTTTCCCCTCACCCAGTAAATTCCTTCTTTCGGGCCTTCTCTCTAGTTGGACGCGACAATTAAACATCATGAATAATGTGAGATTTCTTGCTTATTTCAGAATGGGAATACGTCCAAATTTGGTCGAAACTTTGTGGGAGAAAATGTCAAAGACAGGCAACGATGATCATAATTGTTAAAAGGAGAGATCTGGCATTGCGTCTAATTCTTTGCTCTTAACTCCATTTGGGCTTTTTTCACGAGTCCTTTAACTAAAATAAAACGAGACATAATAATTGGTACTTTCAGTTTAAGTACTCCATGACCTTTAGCTCAGCTGGTTTCGGTCATATAAGGGTGGCTGAGACTTGAGGGAGGCCTTTTACAGTTATATTATAATTTGCCTCCTGCCAAGAAAACAAAAATAGAAACCATATACAGTGGAAAAAAGGTGTTATTTCATATTAGATATTGTCTTAGCTATGGATTTCTATACATTATTCATAGTACAATCTCATTTAAGAAATGTGCAGGCATAAAGTGCTTGAAATCCACTGCTACAGAGTATCGCTCATATTACATATTCCTCTGATAGGTATATGCAATATCACTATATTCCCGCTCTTCTCTTACTAATATTACATACTAACTGACACATGGAGGAAATCCAATTTCCACCAAGTCGATCTCTATAGCATTAATTATGTTGAAGTCAGCAGGGTTGAGGATTGTCATTAGTAACTAATGATACCATATGAGAAACAAACAGTAGAAAAAAGTCAAATTCGTATTATTGTAGCTATATAACACATAGGAATCATTTAGCTTTGACAAATGAAACAGATGAATAAATCAACATTGTTGAACCGTCAACTCTTCTACATATACTTATATTCAAATTAGATTGAAAAAATAGCTTAACTTAGTGTAATCCAGCATAGTCACACAGATGAACAAATTCAACACCATCACTATCAACTATTGAAATTTGAAACTGTACTAGAACTAACTTGTATAAATAGGCATTCAGAAGAGAAAGTACGTACTTTTGAGATTGGGGAACAGATTTTCATTCAGAAACCGGGATGTCTCTGGTCCTCCATGTCCATCGTAGACCCCAATGAACGTACCATAAGGACCTGAATCTAGTGAACTCAACGGCCCTGATTCAAGTTGGCTTTGATCCTCCAACAAACTATTAGCTTGAACTACAGCCATGGAACATTCTCCATTTACATGGGGTCCCAGGTCCTTATACCACAATAACCCATCAAACTTGCCATTTGGATCTCCTCCTCGACGACAGCTATCCCCACCCCGGCTTATTCCATCACCCTCCACAGATGGTTTCCAACAAGGTTTCACCATTTTCATGTAACCACTTGAATTCACATGTACATCATCTAAATTACCCCCCAAACTTAAAAGTCTCATAAGATCCAATTTTCAAGTACAATTCCAATTTCAACAAACCCTAACTGTATATACATCATCCAAAAGACCCAGCAAACAATATATACATCAAACCCAGCCTCAAGTCTAGTTTCTTATTATGCTCCAAACACACAACCCCAATCCTAGATACTTTATACCCACCAGCACTACAAGACCCAGACACCATTAATATGAACAAACTACAAAAAGGAACAAATGGGTATGGGCAATTTGAAACAGCAATTGTCTATCAAGACAAGAAAGCAAAAGTTTTTATGTGAGTTCAGAGAATATGGATGTGTGCTGGTGCTGCATACCTTGAATCTGGATTGAATGTGTGTGGACCTTCCATGGGTGTGTCACCTCTCCACAACAGCCTTAGCTGTAAAAACCCATATAGATTTGATGGACACAGAGTTTGTTCCTGGATCAGAGGGATCAAAACATGCATATGGATAAGAAAAGGGTTTGGGAAATTTTTGGCAGAAAGATCTTCCAAAATGGTGTCAGATGAGATCTCAGATGATGGGCGAAAGGGTGTGTGAAGGGAATAATATAAAGAGTTTTTGTAAACTACCAGTGCTCTGACAATTTGTTTTCCATACCCTCCTATTTTCTCTCTCCTTCAGTATCCCTCTCCTCTCAAGTTTGATGTTTTGCCATTTTGTGGCCAAGTAAATTTCCAAGGGTTTTCTTATTACATGGCTGAGAATTTAGGCCATGTTTGGTTTGCGTCTGCAAAACAATTTTTTGTTCTTAAAATTTTAAAAACACCCAAATCCTGTTTGTTTAGCATTTTTGTTCTCAAAATTTTCGAAAAAAATGAGATTTGAGTCAAAGAAATAGAAAACAAGTTTAACTTGTTTTCGGAGTTTTCTTTGAAAATTTTGAAAACAAGGAGAACAATTTTGGACTTTAATGAGGTCTGCCCTTCGAATCTCCTTAGCAGCAAATTTTTTCATTCATTTTTTTTTTTACTTCTTCCTCTCTCTCCTAATATATATATATATATATATATATATATATATATATAATATTCTATTATATTATATAATATTATTATATAATATATTAGTATTATATTATATAATATTATTAAAATTCGTATATATATATATAAATTGGTATATATATGTATATATTTATCTACGAATTTATATATACGAATTAATAAATAAATAAATAAATATATATATATATATATATGTGTGTGTGTGTGTGTGTATGTATAAATATATATATAAATTGGTATATATATGTATATATATATCTACGAATTTATATATAAGAATTTATAAATATATATTATATATGTATCTATATATTATATATATGTATAAATATATATATTATATTATACATATATATAATATATATATACATAATGTATATATATATTATATATATGTATAAATAGGTATATATGTACATATATATACATATATATATGTACACCCAAATACATACATATATGTACATATATATACATATATATACCAATTTATATGTATAAATATATATATTATATTATATATATATTATATATGTATTAATATATTATATATATGTATAAATAGGTATATATCTACATATATATGTACATATATATACATATATATACCAATTTATATGTATAAATATATATATATATATATATGTGTGTGTGTGTGTGTGTGTGTGTAATTATATAATATAATATAATATATATATGTGTAAATATATTATATAATATAATAGAATATAATATATATAAATATTATATATTATATAATATATAATATATAATAGAATATTATAATATAATATATTATATTATATTATAAGATATATTATATTTTAAAGTTTGGTTTATTGAATTTTTTTTTTTATGAAATTATCAATCTAAAAATAACTTTCTTATATTTTTTTATTAATGTTTGAATTACTGTTCAAACATATATTTAGGCTGTCCAAACAGGTTTTACTATTTTCTGTTCTGTAAAACTGTTTTTGAAATCATCTAACCAAACAAGTTTTTTATCTCAAAAAATATCAAAACCATTTTCTCAAAACTCTTCTCAAAAACTGTTTTCGGATACCTGTTTTTGAAACGCAAACCAAACAGGCCCTTAGTTTTTTCACCCTTATGAACAGTAAGCCACCATTTTAGGTAATCTAACTTTTTTTTGGCTGTTTAGTGTTTGAGAGTGGAATTTCTCCTAAACAGGTAGTAACCCACTATTTTAGGTAAATTATGCTCAGTTGCTTTCATGTTTTTTCTACTACATAATTTTTGTTTTTTTTGTCCTTAATCACCAAGAAATTGAAATTTTCCAAAATAATTTTTTTTTTATCAAAATAGAGTAGTTGCAAACAAACAAGTCTCTTTCTTACATAACCATATTTGTACATTATATTACTTACGCTTTCTTGTCATTTAACGATCTTTAGAATATTTTTAATTTCACGTATAATTTATATTCAGTCATAAGTTTTAAGAATTTAAAGCACATTCAAAACCATACGAGAGATTAATTAAAAATATTTTAGATCACACTACTTACACCTTTTCATATAATCGTCATTATTCTCTTTACAGTCTATTAGGATCTAACTTTCTATTTTTTTTTTATTTGTAATGATGAATCTAGTTTACTCATTTAGAGTTTAGGATTTCAAGATGGAGATGGGCGTTTCTTAGCAACTTGAGATAATCGAACCCACATCTTAAAGTTGATGAATCTAGTTTACGAGTCCTTGTCTCCATACAAGTCTTGTTCGAGGTTTGAACTCCTAATCTTTCGGATCCATATATTTTTCAATTATAAATAAAAATAAGTTAACTACAAGAAAATCATCCCCTCATGCTTCTACATATGGCATTGCACTCTTTAATCACAAAAATGAAGGGGTAGTCCTGTCTCTTGAGCAATCTTTGCAAATTGTGACTTGTAAGACATATGAAGCCTGGCTTCTGAAGATACAGCACCCAAAAGCAATCCAGTTGTTTCTGTTAGCAGATTTTTTATAAGTGCTTTATTGATCACTTATGGTTGAGATGTATATCTCTTCTATTGGGACTAAGAAATGCTAAATGCCCTGAAAAAAAATTAATTTCTTTGTATTACTTATTTATTTATTTATTTTAATAGTAGATCACTCATTATATACATTTGAGGGGTCGGTTATAACAAAAATAGATCCAACTTGAATCTATGATGAATAATTTATCATTGATTGAAATCATAATGCAAAAACATCTCAATTTCATTCGTGGGGCCTGAAATGATATAATAACAAATAATTGTCATTACTTTTATTTATCAGTTATTATCGTCCGATTGCGATGCACGGTCATCGCCTTCTCCTCCCAATCTCTTCTTCACCTTTTACTTTCTCTCACCCATTATTTTATAAATTAACAAAAATATTGTAGAAACTATTGGACTACAAAATTTGATGTGTTAAAAAATTTAAATAACTAGTGTTTAGAGGGAGTGTAAGGGTAGTTATTTAGGTTAGTTAATAGAGGCATTTAGTGGAATATGACTAAAGAGTGGAGAATTTAATAATTCAAATTTCTTAAAAACTAAAAAAGTTAGAGGGAAGATTTTTCAAGCTTTCTCTTTACGAAATTAATTTATATATATATATATATATATATATATCTTTTTTAATAGCAATAATCTCGTGCCTAAAAGTATTATACAGTGATTATATAACATTTATATTTTATTTGAATAAGTTGCGAATTCAATTTTCTAGATGTAATATTATATAAATTTTTGATTCAATAAATAAGGGAATGAAAATCCCTCCACTACAATTTTCTTTTAATGGTAAATCAGCATTACCATGAATTAAGGAGAATTTGTTATTTATAAACAGATTTTTATAAATTTATTGTGAGTAATTTATTTAAAAATTTTACGAAGACTACTTGGTTCTATAGATAAGCAATTGGTATTTCACGAGCAAAATGGCGCCAAGGTTCTGTTTGGGACTGAACACAAAAATTAGAACGATGCCGTTTAAGGAGGAAAATGAAAAAAAAAAAAAAAAGAGTTGAAAAACGTTGCCGTTTTGGGCGAACAGCAGCACCTGCTGTTCTTAGAGAAAAGCAGAGGAGCCGGTTCCATTGATAAGTGCTTTATTATTAGTTTATTACTCACATATGATGAGCTGTGATGTACATCTCTTTTTCAGGAATTGAATATGTCGGTTGCTTTTCCTAATAACTATCACCTCCATTGTTAGGTTTTTAAAATTGCGGCTTCCAATCTCATCTCATCTCATCTCTTCTTTCTCGGTAATAATCGAAAAGAAAAAAGAAAAATGTTATATGCTCTAAAAATAACACGACACGAAATTAGAAGATTCGAATTTTTTTTTAAAGTCACTCATTTCGTAACGAGTGAACCCGATACGACATAATTAATAAACGAATCAGATATGAACGAAACTGAAGGGGTTGGACCCCAGCGTTACACGTGTCCTTACATTAAATGTGCTCACATGAGGTTGAAAAGACTGAGCACGTGCTTAAGAATCAAGAATCCGCTATTGCACCTCATCAGAGCCGAGCTCATCAAAGGCTCGGTATACAATGCAATAATTCTGTCGTCAAAATCATCAAGCCTATCAAAGTGTGTCATCAGTGCAATGGAATAGCTCGGCTTGTAACCAGCCGAGTTCATGGATGAGATCGGCACGGCAAGAGAAGAGGTCGGTTGTGCCAAACCGAGCTCGTTAACGGATCGGCAAAAAGTGGAGATGTTCGGCATTAGGAAAGCCCGACCTTCTCAAAGGCGGTGGATACAGAAAGATTTGCCTAAAACTTAGGCAATCAGATAAACGAGATCTGCGAGAATAAAGATATTCAGAGAAATTATTGGAGAAGAATCAGAAACTTCTCCAACTCAAACACTGAAAGAAAGGAATGTGTGCCACCTTGCCTCTGAATTAACGGAAACCCTAAGGGGAATGCAAGTTATAAAAGGAACGCGAGACCAAGGTGAAAGGGTACGCTGAACTCTTCTAGTCTTCGTGCAATTCATATCATTCAGTTACTGACTTAAGCATCGGAGTGCCTTAGATCGAAGCACTTCGATTTTGGGCAGTTTGCTCGTTTTGTAGGAAAAGGGCTGGGAGATCAAGTTCAGAGATTGTTTCATAAATCATAATTCCAAACTTCATATTGTCAGGGGTAATCCCTATTTTTTGCCTCTACATTTTTGGCGCCGTCTGTGGGAAGGTCTTAATCCTTCGAACAAAAAGCTACAATGTCAAGACTCAGAAGCGCAATTGGATCACCAAGAGGCAGTCCTCCCCTAGGCGATTCCAATCATGCGTACGTTTCGACTGACAGCAACGGAAGGTTGCATGCAGTCAGAAACCCATCTGGGACCCCCGAAAGAGACGAAGCTTCTTCTGCAAGTTTCAAACCTTCGGAAAGCCTGAACCAGGGTGTTGAAGACCAAGGTGCTGAGGGGGAGAACCGATCATTAGCAAAGCTGATCCAATCGCTCCAGGACCGTTTGGATGCTCATGACAATCTCTTCAAAAAGTCGTATGCCAAGGAAAAGGATCTGATCAAGGAAAATGAGGAGTTGAAAGCCAGACTGAACGAGATGACCAAAAAGGAGAAGCGCTCAAGAGGAGGCAGGCGTGAGAGCCCTGAGAGAAAGCCTGGTCGTATCGCGATAGCTGATGAAGAAAGATATCAATCGAAGAAGCCGAGGGTCCAGGAATTGGACGCGTGGAAACAGTATATTAACGATGAGCTCAACAGCCGTTTGAGGAAGCCAGAGCAAAGGTCGGCTAGGGACCTAGCCAGGAGAGCAACAGGGGAGTATGGAGACGGATGGGAATCATCTCCATTCACCGCATGGATTGAAAAGGGGCGAATTCCGGGTAAATTCACCGTCCCGACCTTCAGACTGTACGATGGAAAGACAGATCCGTCCTCCCATATTAGACACTTCAGACAGCTGATGACTGTCCATAGAAGAAACGAACCGCTGTTGTGCACTATCTTCCCTAGCAGCCTTGGGGAGTCGGCCATGAAGTGGTTTGACAGCCTGCCGAGGGGAACCATTGATGGCTGGGCTCAGTTAGCCGAGCAATTCACAGCCCGGTTCATCACCAGTAGCAAGCAGCCAAAAGATGTCGGAGCTTTGCTGACGTTAAAAAAGAGCAACACCGAGACACTGCGTGAATACGCTCATCGGTACTGGGAGACGATGAACGAGGTCGAGGGATGCAATCCTGAAATTGCAGTTGCATCATTCAAAATGGGATTACCAAAGGAGAACCCTCTCTATCAGTCGCTTACCAGGAGGCCGGCAACAGACTTGGAAGAACTCATGGCGAGAATTGAGAAATACGCCAAGGTCGATGACGACCTGACCAGGGAAGCGGTCAAGGAGCAACCGAATAGGAGGCAGTTCGGTAGAGAGAGGCAATCCGAGCCGAGCAGAGAAGGAGGAAGGAAGACCGAAAAGGATGGCTTTCCCCAAAGGTCATCCTTCCTAGGGGTGAACACAGTGTTCAAGGAGCCTATTTACAAAATATTGGGTCAGATCAAAGAAAAGCCTTTTTTCAAATGGCCGAGCAAGCTGATGGGAGACCCTTCTAAAAGGAACCCTAATGTTAGGTGTTCATATCATAAGGACGTGGGCCATAAGACAGAAAATTTTCGACACCTGAAACATCATTTGGAAGAGTTGGTGCAGGCTGGGCACCTCGCAGAGTACATTGAGAATGGGCGGAAGACAGATGAAGGTAGGACAGAGCAAGCTGGGGACCGCAACACCCCGGCAGGAGTAATTGATGTGATCCACGCCGCAACTAACCCCCAGATGTCCACCAACAACTCTGCTCGGGCATACATTCAAAAGGCAGCAAAGGAAAGAGAGGTTTACGAGCTGAGAATGACACCGGAGGTCACCAACAAAAGAATCAGATTAGAAGTATCAGCCGAGGTGATATGTTTCACCGAGCAGGACTTGGTCGGCGTTCACCAGCCTCATAACGATGCCCTAGTCGTCACCCTTCGGATCGCAAACTTTGATGTCAAAAGAGTTCTGATCGATCCAGGGAGTTCTTCAGAGATAATGTATTGGGACTTGTTCCAGAAACTCGGCCTCAAGAACCAAGATCTCAAGCCGTCAAACACACCACTCATCGGCTTTAGCGGTAAAACAGTACTTCCTAAGGGGAAGATCACGCTTCGTGTAAAAACAGGACCAGTTTGTGTAATGACCGAGTTCCTGGTAGTAGACACAGTCTCGGCGTACAATGCGATAATGGGACGGTCATGGCTGCATGAGATGAAGGCCGTGCCGTCAACGTACCACCAGATGCTAAGATTCCCGTCGGCTGATGGAATTGTGAACGTTCGAGGAGACCAGGTCAGTTCCAGGACCTGTCTTTTGACCTCAGTTAAGGCAAAGGATCCGAGCCGAGAACTTAGTTCGGTGGAAGAGGATGAAAAATAGCAATTAACTACCGACAGCCCGATCAAACTCAATGACGTAGCTGTCAAAGAAAGTCCTGAAGTACCTTTGGGAACAGAGAAGGAAATTACAGAGCGAACCATCGAAGACCTAACTAAAGTATCTTTAGACAGGGGTGGAGACCCGGAAAAGTGTTTTATGGTAGGGGCAGCACTCAGTCCCGAGCAGAAGATAGAGTTGGTAGGACTGTTGCAGACATATGCCGATGTATTTGCATGGGATACTAAAGATATGCTCGGCGTACCTCCCGAGCTAGCGTGTCATCATTTGAATATAAATCCAAGTTTCAAGCCGATCAGTCAGAAACTGAGGAGATCGTCGCCACAGCACCAGGAGGCAATAAGAGAAGAGGTGGCACGATTGCTGAAATCCAGAACAATAAGAGAAATTAAATATCCGACCTGGTTGTCAAACACAGTGGTGGTGAAGAAAAAGAATGGTAAATGGAGGGTGTGCGTCGATTTTTCAGATCTTAATAAAGCTTGTCCAAATGATAGCTTTCCACTGCCGAAGATAGATCAGATGGTGGATGCAACAGCGGGCCACGAGCAGATGAGTTTCCTGGACGCTTTCAGGGGTTATCATCAGATCCCTCTCGCCGAGGAGGACCAGGAGAAAACTGCCTTCATAACCCCAAAAGGAACATATTGCTATAGAGTGATGTCATTCGGGCTAAAAAACGCAGGAGCGACGTATCAGAGGTTGGTAACCCGAATGTTTTCAAATATGCTTGGCCGTACTGTTGAGGTTTATATCGATGATATGGTAATTAAAAGTAAAAAGGCCAGTACCCATTGTGCCGACCTCAGGGAGACCTTCGAGGTGCTCCGAAAGTATAACATGAAGTTGAACGCATCCAAGTGCGCGTTCGGAGTCGGCTCCGGTAAATTCTTAGGATTTCTTGTTACACACCGCGGTATAGAAGTAAATCCCGAGCAGGTGAAGGCAATTATTGAATTACAGTCGCCTCGGACCGTTAAAGAAGTACAGAGACTCACTGGAATGGCTGCAGCACTTGGGAGATTCATTTCCCTAGCGTCTGACAAATGCAGACCCTTCTTTCAGTCCATTAAAGGAAAGAAAGAAGCACTCTGGACCCATGAGTGTGAAGATGTTTTTGCAAAGCTGAAGGACTATTTGGCATCTCCGCCGATCTTGTCCACGCCCTCAGCCGAGGAGAAGCTCTTTCTTTATTTGGTTGTATCAGAACAGGCCGTCAGCGGGGCTTTAATGAGGAAGGACGAGGGAAAATTCAAACCTATTTACTATGTGAGTAAGATGCTCTTAGGCGCAGAATCAAGATACACCTCACTGGAGAAACTGGCATTGGCTCTGGTTAGCTCGGCAAGGAAGCTCAGACACTACTTCCAAGCCCATCAAATTACAGTCCTCACCGACCAGCCACTTAGGTCCCTCTTCCAGAAAGCCGACTTCTCGGGGCGTATTGCCAAATGGGCTGTTGAGCTCGGGGAGTTTGACATCCGATTTGAGCCAAGGAAAGCCATCAAGGGACAGATAGTTGCAGACTTTATTGCTGAATTTCAGCCAGAGAGATCCCAGGAAGGGGCCGATGATAATCAACTAGCAGAACTTGACGGGGGCTGGACTCTATCAGTTGATGGTTCCTCAAACCAGAAAGGTGCAGGAATTGGCATCATCCTTGTAAGTCCAGACGGGTGCACACTGGAGAAAGCAATAAGGTTAGGATTTGGGGCTTCCAATAACGAAGCCTTGATAGCAGGTGTGAGGCTGGCGATTGAGGTCGGTGCGATGAGGCTCCAAGTATTTTTTGATTCACAGCTAGTGGTGAATCAGATAATAGGGGAATATATAGCTAAGAATGAAAGAATGATAGCATATCAGGCCGTTGCAGAGAAAGAATTGAGCAAGATACCAGAGTACTCAATCCAGCAAGTGGGTAGAGCTAGGAACTCTCACGCGGACGCTTTAGCTTCATTGGCTTCGGCAGTGGAGCAAGAAACTGAGAGATTAATCACTATTGAATTTCTCGCAGAGCCAAGCATTCATTTGACCAGCACGGAAGAAATTTTATGCAACATTGTTGGGCCGAGCTGGATGGATCAGGTAGTTGGTTTTTTAAAGACTGGTGAATTGTCCGAGGACGAAAAGGAGGCTCGCAAACTACGACTAAAAGCAACCAGATTTTGGTTGTCTCCAAAAGACGAGTTATACAGACGCTCATTTGGGGGTCCGTACTTGAAATGCGTACACCCCAGCCTAGTTCCGGACTTTCTGTCCGAAATACATGAAGGAAGTTGCGGAGCACATACTGGTGGCAGGTCTCTAGCTCACCGAGCTATCTCACAAGGTTACTGGTGGCCTTACATGCAGAAGGACGCTCAGCAGTTCGTTCGGCGATGTGATAAGTGTCAAAAATTCTCTCCGATCCCTAGGAAGCCATCAAACGAGCTCCATCCTCTGTCAAGCCCGTGGCCGTTCGCCCAATGGGGATTGGATATTGTTGGTCCTTTGCCTCGGGCCCCGAGCAATAAGAAGTATCTGTTAGTGGCTACGGACTATTTCACGAAGTGGATCGAAGCCGAGCCTCTGGCTAACATCAGGGACACTGATACAAGGAAATTCGTCTGGAAGCATATTATTACCAGGTTCGGCATTCCATACGCACTTAAATCGGATAACGGCACTCAGTTCGATAGTGGGCCTTTCAAAGCATTATGTCAGCAGTATGGTATTCGTAACTACTACTCCACCCCGGCCTATCCTCAAAGTAATGGGCAAGCTGAAATCTCCAATAAAACGATTTTGGATGGAATCAAGAAGAAGCTGGAGAGTGCCAAAGGAAGGTGGGTAGAGGAGCTGCCAAGTGTTCTGTGGTCATACCGAACCACACCTCGGCGTTCAACTGGAGAGACCCCCTTCGCCTTGGCTTATGGTATGGAGGTTGTTATTCCACTAGAAATTGGCTTACCGACTTTAAGAACCGAGCTAGTAGAAAGTGGTAGCAACGATGCTGTCATCAGAAGAGATTTGGATCTAGCCGAGGAGAAGAGAGACCAGGCCCTAATAAGAATGGCCTCGTACCGAAGTCAGATGTCCCGAGCCTATAACAAAAATGTGAGTCCTCGCTCTTTTGCGGTGGGGGATCTAGTACTCAAACGTGAGCTGGGATCGGCAAAGAACCCAACAGACGGAAAGCTTGGAGCAAACTGGGAAGGACCGTACAGAGTCACCAGAGTTGGAGGCAGCGGATACTACGAGCTTGAAACGCCTGACCAAAAGGCGGTACCGCGCCCCTGGAAGACGGCAAACCTCAGAAAATTCTATTTCTAATGTATTAGCACCAAATGTGCCATTCGGAATATCGAATTAAAAATTAGGATTTCTTTCGCCTCGCATGTTTACTATACATCCTACTGCTAAGGAAGGAAGGCAAATATCATGAAAAGCCATCAGACATAGCCACCCGATCTGACCCAATCCCTCGGCTACGCATGACAATGTAAAGCTGATAAGGGATGGGTAAGAATCCAATTAGATTGGTGGGTCGTTATGAAGTAGAGACACTTAGGTCCCAATGCGGACTAGGTATAATTACTGAGGAACCGAGCTCTTGTAAGAAAGTGCTGAGCAGGCCATAACTTCAAGAGACTCGTTTGAGGAACAGTTCCTATGGGAACCAAGCTCTTGTAAGAAAGTGCCGAGCAGGCCATAACTGCAAGAGGCATATACGAAACAGTTCCTACGGGGAACCGAACTCTAGTAAGAAAGTGCCGAGCATGCCATAACTTCAAGAGAATCAATCAAATAAATAGTTCCTTCTGGAACCAAACTCTAGTAAGAAAGTGCCGAGCAGGCCATAACTTCAAGAGAATCAATTAAATAAATAGTTCCTTCTGTAACCAAACTCTAGTAAGAAAGTGCCGAGCAGGCCATAACTTCAAGAGAATCAAACAAATAAATAGTTCCTTCTGGAACCAAACTCTAGTAAGAAAGTGCCGAGCAGGCCATAACTTCAAGAGAATCGATCAAGTAAATAGTTCCTAACTGGAGCCGAGCTCTAGGTAGTTAGCGCCGAACAAGCCATAACTCCAAAAAGCTTGTTCAGTTATATAGTTCCTGATTGAAACCAATTTGCAGAAAGACAAACCGAGCAGGTCGAAACGTCAAAAATATCGAACAAAGCACATAATAATTTCCTTGTGCATTCATCAAAGAAAATTGAAAAACAGAACAAGTAGTAATCTATTCATTACCAAAAGGATGTATACAAAAGGATCTGTAGGATCTGTAGAAAGCAAAAGATCCAAGGCAATTACATCGAAATTGTTTTTTAAAGAAAAAGTTCTAAGTCTTGGTTCAGCTTGCAGGGGGTTGAGAGGAGCTCGGAGCGGAATGTCTGGTGAAAAGCTCTGAAGAAGGGTTAACCTCGGCAGCGACCAAAGCAGCTCGCCAGCCCTTGCCAAAGAAAGCATCTCTGATCTGAGGAATTTGAGATCGAAGATCATTCTCTGCCTTCTCCACACCTTCATTATAAGCAGCTCGATCTTCTCTTCTTCATCCGCCTTGTACTGTTCAAATTCTCCTAGCAGAGTAGAGTATTCAACCTGGCTCTTCGAAAGTTCAACAGTTAATTCGTGCTCGGAGTCCTTCAGTTTGCCGAGCTCTGCCTCAAGTTTCTGGTCCTTGTCAATCAGGCTTTGGTTTTGAGCCTGAAGCACTTTAACCTCTTCACAGAGTTTGGCGTACTCTTCGTCCGCACTCTCCTTTTTTGCTAAGGCTGAGACTCGGGCGTGCATGGCATCTTTCATAAGTTTATCCTTCTTGGCAATCCGAGCTCCAACCTCGTGCACTTTTTGCAAACCCTGGAAAGCATAACAGGGAAGGAGTAAGAAAATATTTTCGTAAATATTTTCGAAGAATGAAGAACACGAAAATACGCTAAGGACTTACTAGAACAATATGCTGAATGGCTTGGCGAGAAACCTCCTCGTCAGTTAGAGACTCGTTTATGGCAAGGTCACGAGGAAGGATCACTCCTCTGGCAAGCCCAACCGCGACATTAAAATTTTCGATTGCGGAATCTTTGGCAGTAATTTCCTTCTTTTTTGCTCTAAGAACTGGTCGGAAGGGGGGAGTTGCTGGATGACTCGGTTCAACTTTAGAAATTCTTCGTCTCTTAGGAGCTGGGCCCTCACCGACCTCAAGGACAAAGACGTCATCAGAAATTTCATTGGTTCCTGGTGCAGAAGGGACAGTCTCAAAGGGAATTGAAGTCTCAGAAGTCTGGACCAGGGTTTCTTGGTTGATGTTCGGAAGATCTTCATGAGTGGGAACCGACAGCTCGGCAACTGGCTCAGGAGCTAGTTCTTCCTCAACAACTGGGGGCACGGAGTGAGTCACCTCGGGCTCGGGAGGAATGATCGGCTCGCTTGCCTCCAAGAAATCCATGAAGCTTCTCGCCACTCTGCGGCCAGTGCCTGCTGCAGAAGCCCTCTTTTTTCCTCTCGGAGTCTTCTCCCGAGCAGACTGTAATGCCTCTCGATCCGCGGCAAGTGTCGCATTGGGTCGGTTCGGTACGGCAATAAATGATGAATAGGTCGGGATATAACCAAGCAGCGTATGAGCGGCCCGGCAAAACAGAGTCTCATTAAAATCCCAGACCCTCTGAAGTTGATCTAACTTAACAGAGGTTTCAGGAACTCTACCCTTCACAGTCTCTCCTACACAAATACGACATCAAGACAAGAATTTAAAAGAATTTGAGAAGGAAGTAACTCAAGAAAAGCAGGACACCAAATACCTGGCATGCCCTCTTCGAAGGGACAACGATAAGATGGAACGGCTCTGGCAGCGTACTCCCAATTCCCAGATACAAATACGATATCGTTTTCATGGCCCTTGTTGGAATCTGGAAGATGGGTGACTAGATACCGATCCTTCTTCCTTACAGAAAGGTAGAAACTATCGCCTGCTGCCTTTAGGATGTAGCAGTAGAGGATCTCCCAGAGTCCGAGGCTTAGGCCTAGGATCCTGTTCAAAGAGACAACCCCCATGACGATCCTGAAGAAGTTCAGGCAGCACTGGAGGGGGCACAGTTTGGCAGCTGACAGCACCCAAATCAGAAGGTGGTCAAGAGGGAATCGCACCCCCCCTTCAGTGATAGCACGAGTGGGAATGGGGATTGATTCCCTCGTGCCTATCAAAGGCTCATCCTTCCCAACGACCCTGATCTCCACATCATCAGGGATGTCGTATTTAGTTCTGAAGGCTGGGATGTCTGAAGGATGAAGAGGTGCCATTGAGAAAGACGAGATGCGCAAAGATGAAAAATACAGAATGAGGAGGGTTAGAAGCAAGAAAGACAGAGTATATGAAAAGAAAGAAAAAGGCGGTTTATATAAGGAGAAGAATTTCAAAGGAAAGATTGAATACACTGAATGTGCCGCCAAAACTGAGAGATTCAAAGCCCAAGGCAATAATGATTAAGAAGGAAAATGGCTGACAGGCGAAAAAACGTCTGTCAGACGTTTTCTGGGGGCAAATGAAGGGGTTGGACCCCAGCGTTACACGTGTCCTTACATTAAATGCGCTCACATGAGGTTGAAAAGACTGAGCACGTGCTTAAGAATCAAGAATCCGCTATTGCACCTCATCCGAGCCGAGCTCATCAAAGGCTCGGTATACAATGCAATAATTCTGTCGTCAAAATCATCAAGCCTATCAAAGTGTGTCATCAGTGCAATGGAATAGCTCGACTTGTAACCAGCCGAGTTCATGGATGAGATCGGCACGGCAAGAGAAGAGGTCGGTTGTGCCAAACCGAGCTCGTTAACGGATCGGCAAAAAGTGGAGATGCTCGGCATTAGGAAAGTCCGACCTTCTCAAAGGCGGTTGATACAGAAAGATTTGCCTAAAACTTAGGCAATCAGATAAACGAGATCTGCGAGAATAAAGATATTCAGAGAAATTATTGGAGAAGAATCAGAAACTTCTCCAACTCAAACACTGAAAGAAAGGAATGTGTGCCACCTTGCCTCTGAATTAACGGAAACCCTAAGGGGAATGCAAGTTATAAAAGGAACGCGAGACCAAGGTGAAAGGGTACGCTGAACTCTTCTGGTCTTCGTGCAATTCATATCATTCAGTTACTGACTGAAGCATCGGAGTGCCTTAGATCGAAGCACTTCGATCTTGGGCAGTTTGCTCGTTTTGCAGGAAGAGGGTTGGGAGATCAAGTTCAGAGATTGTTGCTTAAATCATAATTTCAAACTTCATATTGTCAGCGGTAATCCCTATTTTTTGCCTCTACAGAAACTAATCAAAAAAAATATACAACACGACTCGTTTATATGTCGATAGACGATTGATATACGACACGAATACAATATAATATGACTAGTTAAACACATAATAATAAATAAATTAAATATAAATAAAATATTTTTTTAACCCGAATCCACTTTACTTAGCAGGCAGACCTAGTTTAAAGAATATGGTTGCAATGCAATGGTCACTGCTTTTAATAATCAGTTAAGTCTATGTCACAGGATGACCAATGGCCCACAACTCAAAAAGACATTGATTTTCAAATTTTCTGCAGTATACATTGGATTGGTACTGCAATGTTCCATGTTCACTGGATGGTCTCGTCACTTGGTCACATTGAATGTCGCAATTTAGAGGTGTTAGCTCGTGTTTGTTCGTGTCATATTATTTTTGAATAATTTTTTTTTTGTGTCGTGTTTTTATTAATAAAAAATTATTTAATTTTAACACAATTCAGGTGATTATGTCAAAATATTTAAAAATTTTATAAAATACATATTTTTTACTTATAGTATAAGTTAATCGTCTCTAACTTTGTGTCAATTAATCGTGTTATTTTTAAATTTCATATCATGTTAAATTTGTGTTATGTTCGTGTTGATAGGTAAAATTGACACCTCTATGTGGCATCAATTTTTTTCTTTTTCATCTACATAATAAGGTAGCTAGTATATCTAAACTAGTCCTAAGAAAATATTATATATCTATAATATAAAAGATGACATATTTTAATAAGTCTATCCGACAATCTCAAATAGACTCATTCAACGGCCACCAACATCCCTCTCAAAATCATTCACATTGAATTTCCCCTCTCAAAACACCTCACTTCTCACTTACGTTGCACCGTGATTTTATGCACAGGTTACCTCTAGTTCATCTACATTTGTGTGAGGATCAACAATAACCTAATAGCTCCGCAATCCACCGTTAGACTGTTAAGTCGTATGTTCGAATCTCACCAACCTCTCGAGGGTTCCATCCTATTCATCTATAGTGAAGTGCTACTCTCGCTTCCCACAAAATAAAATCATTTTCTTTTCAATACTCACACTCCGTATTAGTTAATAATCCTCGTGATTGGATTTATATGTTTATTTTGATAGGAAATAATCAACTTAATTAAATGATTTTTCATTGAATGACTATTCATCTATTGTATTTTCATGCAAATAAGGGGCAACAAAACTCTATGAAAAGATGCCGGTTCAATTCTAGCTTAGCTCATTATTGCCGAGATAATGACCTACTTCTTCACATCCACCGCACAATGCATACAAAAAAAAAAAAAATCTATATTTGTGAAAATCTAATGAAGAACTCTTAAGTACTGTGATAAAATAATTTTGCTGATAAGTTGGTGTGATGGGTGAGTTTTTTTTTTTTTGGCCTATCTAAAAAATGTGACCTTTTGATGGGAAAGAAAGAGGGGAAAGTCTATTCCTTGTCCTTTTCTTGGCCTACTAAATGATCACATTAGCACCATATTTAAAAATAAAAAATAAAAAATAAACAAGCAATTATAAACTTGACCCCATGAGCCTACAGCTTTACTAGATGGACTTTAACCCAACCACACACTAGATTAGGGTATGGTAAATCACTTATTATAAAGTCATGTTGTATCTATTCTTCATTAATACATAGTGGGCCATTTAAAAAGTAACAAAAAAAGGGATAAAAAATATTAGAGAAAATCTAAATACAAAATTAATAGTTATTTGTTTTCATTTCCCGACCCCTCTCTTTACGTGGTGTGTTGGGTTGCAGCAAATTCTGGCTCCCAACCCCAAAGAAAACATTAGGGCCAATGCATTAATTATTCTCTCTAAATATGCATACACAACTCAGGGTAGCTATATGCTTTGAAGCCTTATGTTATATACATCAGGCAAAACATATTTGACATATAACTGAAAGAATTGTCACGGCAACATGTTACTATTTTGATTGAACTACTTATGGGAATAATGCCTAATGATACTCGAGAGGCGGAACCAGAATTTCTCTTATAGTAGCATGTGACAAGCCAAATTTACCTAAATGAAATTGACCAGACCAATACGCATGTTAGGCCCAAGGAATTCTCCTAGGATTTAGCAACCTTTTTCTTTATCAACATATCTTCCATGTTTTAATATGCCTGATGAGGAAGGAGAGAGACTCTTTGCAATTTCTATGTCCCATTTTTTTTTTTATTTGTCGAAGACGTTTGGATGACAATAATTTTAATTGGGAGTGGTGGGTTTCAATTATCATAGTATTCTCATATTTAGTGTTTGGTTATTATCAGTAATCTAATATGAGATTTTTATTTATTTTATAGAATACCAAATCAATGTAGGTATAAGATTATCACCACCATCGGTTTAGGATACCCACCTTTATTGGGAATTGAATTACGCTAATAATTTTATTCTTGAGTTAAATTACTGAATAATTAACTCTCTAAACATAATAATTTAAAATTTAAGAATAAGAATCTCATTCCCAATTAAAATTATTGTCATCCAAATAGGTCTAAAGCTTTTAAAAAGCGTCTTGATGGTTAAATCATGGCTAACATAAATAGCTCAATAAACTTTTCTCTAACGGTATGACAACTAACTACATGAATTTAATACCTCAACCTCACCCCCACCTAGTCTCATTCATCTTAGCCACCAACCTTTTGAGCTTGCTTGAGTGAATTTTGGGGAGGAGTTTAAATTAGCTTCTCTAAACCCTTTCAAACTCAATTTTTTTTTTATAAATATGAGATTCAATTCGATTCATCCTCATGTTTGGTATGCAACACATATACATGTAGGACTCATGAATATATCATAATTATTAACAGTTATTTATCTTGCAAATGACTATTTTATCCTTAATCAATGTAATTCATACCCATATTAAGGGGTACAATTATCTTTTTCATCCTTAACCCCTTAATCCATTTTCCCATACCCACCCCCTCCCTAGGTTTTGTCAAAACCATGATCATGGATTTAATCTTAGCTACGGGCCGGGTTTGGAAACTCGGAATTAAATTTTCAATCCAAACATGGGATTTGAGGGTCCTTTGAACTATTTTTTCTAAACTCATCTTGTCAAGCCCCAATATCCTCTTACCAAACAGCCCCTTTGAGTCTTAACCTTCTGGCTATCACTCTTGGAAGTCACCTGAAACCACCCTTGTTATGCCCATGGTAGGTCCTAGTTCATGCAATTTAGTTATTAGAGAAATCCTATGTCAATTCACAGACTTCCATTACAACATGCACACATGTCCCTATTCAGGAATTTAGTCATTGTGTCGAAGGTATAAAAGGGTAAATCTTTTCGATTTTCCAAGAGATCCAATTGGATCGAGCATATTTAGGAGGTATTTTTAGCTAAAATACAATATGGAAGATTTTTCCGACATGATCCCCTCACGGCCTCCCACTGAAAACTTAAGAATCCAAATATATAGTTGGACATCCACTTAAATTATCGAGAGTCTTGCGCATTGAATATGACGTCTTGGGCTGAGGGTTTTGGTGGGTGGTCATATGGGCTGGGTTGGGGGTGTGGCGGAGGAGGAGGAATAGTAGGAAGGAGGCTATGTTGAAAGACAGTAATAGGGGTCAAAAGCATACAATCAAGAAGAAACACCCTATTCAAATGGCTACTTTAGAGGGTGCGATCATACCAACATTAACGCATCAGATCCCATCAGAACTCCGCAGTTAAGCGTGCTTGGGCGAGAGTAGTACTAGGATGGGTGACCCCTAAGAAGTTCTCGTGTTACACCCCTTTTTAAAAAGAAAGAAGAAAAAAAAAAATGGCTACTTTGTAGTGTTCATACTCTTCCGGTAGAGCCAATAACCATTTAGTGAATTGTCTTGTATTACTGCCTTTCAAGGCGTTCATTGAAATCTTCAAGATGTTTTGGTGCAGGCACTAGTACATGGAAGCCTTAGAGAGCAACATTACAGATGTTCATTGCTATCATCAAATGCACAATCAATTTAGCCACTTTTGCAGAACAAGAGGACTATACTTACCTCTGTATGTATGCTGAAACAAGGATGGATAAGAAAAATCCCTAAAAATGGACCTCTGTGCTATTATAGCTGAAATTAATATTAGAATACAAGAACACTCAGAAATTTTATCTTGAGGCAATTGTAAACATATGTCTGCTGTCCATTGACCTCTGAAGCTTTTCCTTAGCATGCCTTAAAGCATCAAGAACTTCTTTAACCGTTGTGTCAAGAATAGCTGGATCAAGGATCTGATCTGTTGTCTTCGGCAAATCAAGTGGAACTAATGCCAACGAGTTATCGACATAGCCATCCTCATTCTGGTCATTTTCTTCATTAATGTCATTTTCCTCTATTGAAGTTTTTTCACTGAAAAGATTGGAAAGTAATTATCAATCAATATTGGAATTCTAATTAGCTTAAACAAACCTCATATGCACTTGGAATACACACACATGAACTTTTAGGCATGCCACTCAACTATGCAGGCACAAAATGGTGTATGGTGGTATGTGATAAGAGTGGTGCTATGATGTGTGCAAATACAAAAAATGACATTTAACCCACACAAACATTGGATTTAATTGAATTTTGCAGATTGAGGGCACATACCCATGATTATCTGTCTTTGAATCATTGTAGTTGTGCCTTGATTCAAGCTCA
This sequence comes from Ilex aquifolium, assembly GCA_951799425.1. Lineage (NCBI taxonomy): Eukaryota > Viridiplantae > Streptophyta > Magnoliopsida > Aquifoliales > Aquifoliaceae > Ilex > Ilex aquifolium. Next base: position 9,063,575 of record OX637399.1, on the reverse strand, counting down.
TCAGACCTTTCAGAATCAGCTGTGCCTCTAGAACTCAAAGTCTCTTCATTTGAAGGACTAATAATATGGTGTTGAGTAGATGTACTAGTTTTAAAAATATTCTGCTTCAAATTCTTGATCATGAGGAGCTCTGTCTTCTGCATTGGCTCTTCAATGTCACATTTGGGGAAGTTTTTGATTTGGGTAATGGATTCCTTATCTTCTGGTTCTTTACTGCTTGAAGAAGCTGTCGATGACCCACAGGACATTTCACTCTTCTCCAACAGGCTGGAACGCTCTGATTCATCAGAAACATATGATATATTCATGGACTCAAGTTTTTTCATCAGGAATTTCAACTTTTTTTCAGCTTTATTCCTTGATTTTATCTCAGCTTTCAACTGGGTCTCTAGCTCAATAAGCTGCATTTGGGTGGGTGGGGGGGGGGGGAGAGAGAGAGAGAGAGAGAGAGATCAGACCAAATAACAAATGAGAAATGAGAAAATGTACTGTGAATTGAGAAAGAACAGATAATGGTACAAGTACAATCAATCTAATCAGAAGGCTTTAAACAGAAGAACATAGCCTACACGAACACAACAGAGTGTGTGTGTGTGTGTGTGTGTGTGTGTGTGTGTGTGTGTATGTGAGAGAGAGAGGACAAACCTTGTTTCCCATTTGCTCTGCATCTTCTTTGGCAACCCTTGAAGCCGCTCTTTCTGCAAGCAGTCTCCCTCGTAAACATTCCATAGTAGTTCTCAAACCATCGTCCCCTTCCATCTTCTTTTCACTGAGACATAACCCCATGTCAGATTTTGGTAAAAAAAGTAAAATACAGACAAATCACACAAAGATACACACACTTATGGAGGGAGAGGGAGAGGGAGAGAGAGAGAGAGAACTCACCTCCATTTTCCATCCACATTGCCAGCAGCTTCCATATTTCTTTCTACAATCTTTTTTACCCTTTCACTGAAACCCCAATGTTAACGTTTCTCTGCAACTTGTACCGATTCTAATTTGCAGTACCCACCCAAATTCACTGAATCTCCACAGAAACTAACAAACCCACCATTACTGTGGCTCCTATTGTTTCACATCAGAGTTCAGATTAAACAAAGCCAAACTTTCGACAGATTTATAGGAACTAAAAAGTGTGAAAATATTAATTAATTAACCTTTTTTTTTTTGGACAGACTCTATTAGGGGACGGCGAGTTCATTAACTCAACGGCAAATCTCGAAAACTCTAACATGATTGTTAGGAAACCTGTGTCAGAGCTTTGGACTCTTTCCCCACAATAAATAAAATTTTGAAATATACTTGTTTAATAACTGGGTAAGTTCCATGGTACAAAATAAATATAGTGGCACAGTAGAATAATCTACTCGGTTACTTAACAATGACACTTTCCTCCTCTAAATCTAGGAAAAAGTCAATGGCATCGAAGTCGATATATTAGAACAACTCCAAAGGGAGTTGTCATTTTAGGGTGTCAAATCACTCATTTATAATCTTGAACAGTATTTTGACATCCCTGAATTATAAATCTGCTCAAATAGCAGGTGCCAAAATGAGGTGTCATTTTCATATTTTTATTCATCAATCTATATGAATCGTTGGATCTACATTCATTGTTGGATCATTCAGCAATTTAACGAATCTATATTCATCAACCCATTTGCAACCTCTCTCTTTCTCTCTCTAGAGTTGTCAAAATTGCCACTCCAAGAGCATTGTTGTCATTTTTTAACCCTTGATGCCATCTCCTTGAAGTGACAAATTTTGAATTTGGGGTGACATTTTGGCAGTTATGAAGTTGTCACCCCTAATGCCACTCCCCATTAGAGTTGTTCTTAGTGAAAATTTGAAAAAATCACTGCTCAATCAAGGGTAGTGACGACTTAATTAGATTAAAAAAGTTGGAATTAATCTAAAAATATTAAGATTTATTTCAAATATTTATAACTTAAACTCCAAATAATATTTCAAGTGGTAACAAGAACGAATTGAAAATTCAGACGTCCTGAGTTCGAATCTTGACAACCCGTAAGAGTAGGAAATGAAATATTTATTTCTCATGAATATTATAATTCCGACGTAGATGACTTGTCTTTGATCGAATCAAAAAATTAAACCCAAAAAAAAAAAATATTTATAACTTAACTTGATTCGATTTTATCGTATTTTTCGATGGAGACAAGCATACTCATTTAAAACTGAGAGAGGGCCCTGTGAGGATTTAAATTTTGAAGTCACGACGAGACTAAAATCTGCTGGAATTTTGGCCAGAGATGTCACGTGATGCTCGTCATGCACCGTCACACAACCCCCCCACCCTCAGTCCCTCACTTTGCTCGTGTTTGTCTGCCTCTCATTAAACTTGCAGGTAATAACGGACAAAAACAGTACCAGCAAGGTTACTCTTTTGTTTAATGTTTAGATGTATAAACTCATCATAGTTGTTTAGATGACAGAATTTTAATAATGATTGAACCTATGTACACAGTAGTCACTTGCCTATAAAAAGCCTAATTGGAACACTTCTCAATCACAACGTTGGGTTTATATATAGTTGTTGTCAATTGTATCGGAAAAAAAATTCAGTACCATTTTTATATTTTTTATTTTTGTGAGTGTTTTTATCACTACCGTGATCATTTTTATCACTATCGTGATCGTTTTTACCACTATTGTGATACCAAATAAAAATGATAGTTACCACAATAATGATAAAAACACTTAAAAAAATGATAAAAATATTCACAAAAAGTAGTAAATCATCCACAAAATGATAATTTTTTTTTGTACTAAAAAAAGTGGTAAAAATAGTTACCACACCAGTGATAAAAAATATTTACAAAAGTAGTAAATCAACCACAAAAGTGATAAATTTTTTTATTATAAAAAAACCCACAAATTATAAAAATACTAATAAAAGTAATAGTCAAAGTCCTTATATATAATGTTTGAATATGTATTGAATCCTGAAAAGCTCTTATCTTCATGGACTTCCGTGATTATTTAGACATTAATCAATTTTCTACATAAAAATAATAAAAAAAAAAAATCTCTTCAAAAATATTTATCTTTTTGGGAATCATGGTCCTAACGTATTCTTTGTTTCTTCTTTTGTCTGACCACTAGGTCCTATCGTTAAGGTATTTTTTTTTTTTTTTTCCTTGTCTGACCGATAGATCCTATCGTTAAGGTATTCTTTTTTTCTTCTTTTGTCTTACCACTAGGTCGTATGGTACTAATGTAACATGTGATAGACTTAAATGAGTCATATTTGAATTATGTCACTGTATACCAAGGTAGAAAAAAACACACTTATCATTTGGAAGTGTTTATCTTCCCTTCAAAGCAAAAGCCAAAGCTTTTTTTTGGCTCCTAAAATACAAGTGGCCATAACCATCCCTCATTATTTCTGCTTTGTTGAGTAATTGGTTATCTTTGAGTTTTTTTTTAAAAGATTTTTGATTACTAATAAAAAAGTTGTTTGAATTACACTCAAAGTAATCACTTTAGTACCTCCCCTTCACTTGATGGTGTCTACCAATACATCTACCATAAAACTTTCTTGATGTTTAAAAAAAAAAAAAAACCAGAAAACCAGAAAACCAGATGAGGAGTGCATTGAGATGGCTTAAAGAACACTGGTTATCATTGAGCTGGACCACTTATGGGAGGGCACTGGAAGGTGGGACAAAGCATCCTCATTGTATTCATTTAATTGCACTTATTGGATAGCTCATGACATATATATCTTGTAACTTCTAGGCACTCCCATGCCTGAATAAAGATTGAGGGTCATAGCCAATTTTTATTTATTTTTTCTGTGCTTTCTTCAAAAAAACTTGAAAACAAATGTTTGCCATTAGAATTATAAAAAGAATAATGTTCTGTCTCATGAAGAAACTGACTGATGATGTCTATTGATGGGACACGAAACGACTTTCGTATCAGAGCATCACATGTGGACTCAAACAGTGAAACACCAAGGTGATTGATTGGTCCCGAAAAGGAAATATAGGAGAAAATGCCCTTGCAAGCTAAAGGGATAAGATGCATCCTAGAATCAACATTTAACGCTTGGCAAGGATGTGGATCCACCATGACGCAATGAGTGATAGAGAATGATTACTCAGACAATTAACATCGAAATGAACTTCAGATCTTAAGAAATCTAGATAAATGCATGACCCTGACTGCCGTGGATTTCTCAGGGGCATGTGAAGTTAATGCTTCGTATGAATGCAATAAGTGTTCGACATAGCTTCATAAATTCTTTGCAGAGACCATTAAATGTTGAGGGGACGTACTTTGAGTACTCGGCATCCTGGGTTGGAGAAATATTACAGAGCTAGATCCTGAGGATTTATCTAATTTTTATAACTATTGGATTGGTTGCAGGATTTTATAATAAATACTGGGGTCCACTATCAATCTAATGGTTATAAATGATTAGGCCAACAAATCGTATTTATAAATTATGTCAAAATAACATTGTTCTATATATTTTGTAGGGTGAGCATACAATAAAAAAATAGTAATATTCTCTATTTTAATAAAATTGAGTATAAAATTTTTATGTAAATTATTTAAAATTAAATATTATATAAATAATTATGTATAAAAATAGAATAATATAAAAAATACGTCAAAAACATTTGTCGTTATAAGACACAAAAAATTTGATATTAGACCACATTGTTACTTTTTTTTTTGTTGATCGATAGTGCAATATTAAAATTTTAATTTTTAAAGTGTAAATTGATGTGGTCTAAATCCATTCCATTGGGACATTATTTTGCTGAGGACATATTGATGTGGCATTATAACTGGAATGGAAGATTTTTGGTACGTAGTGCCTATTTTGTTACAGCTGAGCAAAATCTAACAGTCTCGGAGGCAAACCCTTAGCCAGTCCTGTAGTAGTGTAGGTGATGTGAATTGAGATTTTTTATGGAAGCAAAACGTTCCAAATAAGGTGGAATTTTTTATTTGGCGATTTTGTTTGAATGTTTTGCCGAGAAATGAGAATCTTTTTCGAAGGAAGATCAAGATGGATAACTTGTGTTAAGTGTGTCGTAGAGATGATGAGTTTTGTATTCACATCCTACAGGATTGCTATTGGGCCAAATTCTCGTGGAAGCTGAGTTCCCTTCATAAGATCATCACTAACTAAGTCAGGGATAAACCTAGAGCAGTGGGTAAGGCACATACATAATTTTTTAGACACAAATGAGTTTGCCTTATTTCTTGTTCATTGTTGGACGATTTGGAAGCATCAAAATGAGGTGGTCAACTTGGGGTCTTCAACAAATCCCGCTACTATAGTCTAAGAAGTTAGAGAATATTTAAATTGCTTCCATGTGACACCCCAATTTTCGGGGGTCCTATATTAACCGTTGACCACCCGTCAACCCGCGGAAATACCCGTGGATGTCACTCAACCTAACACCACGGTAGTAGCATCCCCTTAACCGGGACCTTAATTCACAATTGTTAACCGGATTCGATTATTCATTTGGGTTCAACCAATATTCAATATACCATGATTTATACTCCATTATAGTCCATTTATATCATTGGAAGGAAGGAAAAACGTAGATTGAAAATAGGGCGAAGCTGTGTGAAAAACTGAAAATTTTGAAGAGAGTACCGGTACCCAGTACCGGTACCATTCAGTACCGGTACCCGGTACCCGGTACCGGTACTGTCAACCCACTGGAAAGGGGGTACCGGTACACGGTACCGGTACCATTCAGTACCGGTACCCGGTACCGGTACCACTCTCTGCCCAATTTTGCCTTTTTCCTCCATTTTTCATTTCCAATCCATTCCAAACCTTCCCCAACTCATCCAATACCAGAGTAATAGGATTGTCCATATAACATGCTTTATAAAAATTCCATTACAACAATTTCCCATAATTTATACATCAAAATGGAAATTTTGGTAAAAACTTTACAACTCAAAATTAAGGCCACAAATCGGCCCCCTTCATGCTTGATGCTCCCCAAGTGAGCCATCCACCGGTGCAAACCCAACACCTGAAATGTTTTTCCCACAAAGGGTGAGCCACGCTCAATAGGGTATCTCCTAATGAGGCTACTCCCCAACCTATATGCATATGAAATGTTCACATACCCAAAACAACAATTCATAACATCCCAAGCAAGGAAATATATTCAATGATGGAATTTGCAATGTCATGCTATGGAATGAGGTGAGACCCACTCATGCATATCAACCTAGCCCTTCCCGGCTCCTCTACACATGCAAGTGCCAATGTGTACCAACCCGTCATTGATGTTGCACATCAAATGACCTTTCATTCTAGGGTCTTTCTTGGGGTGGATATTTATGGACTTACACCAACGGCACCCAACCGACACGGAATTCATGGACTTCCACCAACGGTTCCGCGTACACCGACACACTTTATGGACTCTTATACCAACGGAGTGCGTATCCAATCACCGGGTCTCTCACCCGAGGGATAGTCTAGCCCTTCTTGTTACCCCAGCCCTAACAACCGTGCAAACCGTGCGACTCGATTAGGTCATCGACCCATCTTACCCGAGCCCACTCGTCATCCACCATGCGTGGTGAAGACAACCACCATGCACATACACCCACTAAATGCGATGTTCCCGTGCATATGCAATGTGATGCTCCATTGCAACAATATTATCATGTTCAATATGCTATGAGGAACACATGAACATTCCAATCACATTTTACGTATTTTATGGCAAAATTACATCATAAACATATAATTTTCCATAATTCTCTACAATGTCAATATATTATAACATGTATACATATACCAACATTATCTTGAATAACACCCAAGCATGTCATCACAAAATCAAGTAATAACACACTTTCATTCTCATGGCATAACATAAGCACATAGCATGCCCACAATTCACATAACCCAAGAATTTCATTGGGTCAATCCCATATACCCAATTCTAGAAATTTCATTTAAAAATTTCTAATTACCAATCCAATTAGAATTGACATTTACCCATTTCAATACCCATTTCAACACATTACCAACAATAGGCAAGAGATATACAATCTACCATCTTACCCATTTCATAAAAACATCCTAGGTTTGGAATAAACCTTAGTAGGAGGGAACCCTACCTCTTGTAGCGTGTAGAACAACCGTAGGAAGCCTCCAAAACCCGATCCTATCCCAAAGCCCTAGCCTCCAAAAATCCCGTCCTTGGATTCTCTCCAAAACCCGACCTCCTTGGTATGGTTTTGTAGCCCTTGGCGAGGAGAACGACTTTTGTTCTTGGCCCGAGTGAATTTGACCTCTCAATGGGTGTAGATCGTAGAGAGAAGGTGGAGGAAACTTGCTCTTTCCCTCTCTTCCTCTCACGTCATCCACCATGCGTGGTGAAGACAACCACCATGCACATACACCCACTAAATGCGATGTTCCCGTGCATATGCAATGTGATGCTCCATTGCAACAATATTATCATGTTCAATATGCTATGAGGAACACATGAACATTCCAATCACATTTTACGTATTTTATGGCAAAATTACATCATAAACATATAATTTTCCATAATTCTCTACAATGTCAATATATTATAACATGTATACATATACCAACATTATCTTGAATAACACCCAAGCATGTCATCACAAAATCAAGTAATAACACACTTTCATTCTCATGGCATAACATAAGCACATAGCATGCCCACAATTCACATAACCCAAGAATTTCATTGGGTCAATCCCATATACCCAATTCTAGAAATTTCATTTAAAAATTTCTAATTAACAATCCAATTAGAATTGACATTTACCCATTTCAATACCCATTTCAACACATTACCAACAATAGGCAAGAGATATACAATCTACCATCTTACCCATTTCATAAAAACATCCTAGGTTTGGAATAAACCTTAGTAGGAGGGAACCCTACCTCTTGTAGCGTGTAGAACAACCGTAGGAAGCCTCCAAAACCCGATCCTATCCCAAAGCCCTAGCCTCCAAAAATCCCGTCCTTGGATTCTCTCCAAAACCCGACCTCCTTGGTATGGTTTTGTAGCCCTTGGCGAGGAGAACGACTTTTGTTCTTGGCCCGAGTGAATTTGACCTCTCAATGGGTGTAGATCGTAGAGAGAAGGTGGAGGAAACTTGTTCTTTCCCTCTCTTCCTCTCACGTTAAAACCGGCTGAGCAAATGGGGAGAGAAATCTGATTTTCTCCCCTTTAAATACTCTTTAAATGCTTGGCCCACAATGCGCCACACGATCCTTATTTCCCGGGTTCGTTTTAACCCCGAAACGATTAAATTTCGCTCCGGTTCAAGTTCAAAATATTTTTATTTTAACTTGCCGTCATTTATTTCCCAAAATTTTAAATTTTAAATCAGAATTTCATTTTTGGGTCTCCCGAGGCTCGACCGCCTCGTAAAACGCGAAAAATCCGACTAACTCGGAATTTAATGAAATTTGACAGGGTAACTAGTTTTCGCGAGACGAATCCAACGGTGAGGTTCGTTTCATCATCCGAGTTCTAGAAAATTTCAGGTTTACAACCTGTACCATAGTGGCAATTTACCATTTTGCTCTTTTTCACAAAAATTCAAATTTTCTCGGGTTTTATATTCCAGCAATCAAATGATGTGGGAAGACCCTTACCACAAATATCTATCTATGCATTGTGGTTTCATACTAGAACTGGTTTTCTTAAGGTTAACTTCTGTGGGCTGGTGATTTCGGATGGCGAGTACGCTGGGGTTGGGGTTGTAATCAAAGACAACAATAGTATTTTTTGTGGCTAGGATGGCCAAGAAAATTATGTATGGAGCGCTGTCTATGGATGTATACATCTTTACTATGAAAGAGACTATAAACTTTGCTCTACAACAAACATTGCAGCTAGTCATTCTGGAAGGGGATTTTTGGAGGCAGAGGCATGGACGGGATCTTCAGGTTTGGATCTGGATGACATCAAGAATGAACTCCAAAGGTTTAGTCACCATAAAATAGCTATAGTTCGAAGAATTAGTAATAGAGTAGCGTCTAATTTAGCTAAACATACGAAATTTGCTGAGAGTTTTATTGTTTGCAAGAGAAAACTCCAAATTTTATAATGCCTTTCATTTTTTATGATATTTCATATCAATAAAACTGCCGTTTCTATTCAAAAAAAAAAAAAAGTGGCTAGGATGGATTGGATAAAAAGAAGTTGGATGGTACACACCAATCCTGTTCTAACCTATAGGGCAAACCAAACCAAGGGTTCGTTTGTAGTGGTTAAAATCCTTGCCCAATAAGAAATTGCCTTCTCAAAATAAATCCCCTTCAATAACTCGGTTCTCTCTAAGCCTTTCCTACCAACCGATAGCTAGGGTTTTGAAAACCCCCAATTCTACCTCAGTTATTGTGGGGTCTAGCATTCAAGCTAGGGTTCGTTTGTAGTGGTCTCTGAATTGGACCTTCAAAGGTTAGTTCAGTGATATCCGGTGGGGTTTATTCAATTTCTCCCACAAGTTTCCTGTGTAAATTTATGTTATTTGTCTTTTTGGAAGTCGATGTAAACATGAAATGTTTTAAAAACCTCTGAATCTTTTATACTATGTCTTAGGTGCATATAGTTTTAGTAAATTTGGAGAAGTTAAGGGAATTTATTTATTTATAAATAGCTAATTGACAAAATATTATCTGAACACAAGCCATTGAGTTAAATCGACTATCACCAATTTTATGGGACATTTACTACTATAGACTATAGTTTATTCTGAGTAGGAGGGCCGGCCCTATAGTATAAAAATAAAAGCGTGGGTTTTAGGTCCCATATATGAAAAAAGGCCCAAAATTTAAAAATCAATAATGTAATATAAGCTAAAAAAATAAAATTTACTACAATATAGCCTAACAAAATAATTTTTAAAAGAGTAAACCAACAAAAAAATTAAGAATTTGGGCCTAAAAATTCAGACTACTTCACACAATCCATTTATTAAATGACAAAAAAAGACTAATAAATAAAAAGTGCTGACAAAATCCATCTCTTTCTCCAACCGAAAGAAGTATAATAAGCATCCCTCTTTAGTCCAAAAAAAAAATCAAATCAAATCAAACACCTTTCTACTTCTCTTAAACTTGTGTTTTTTTCTCATTTGAATGCAAAACACAAATTAAACCATTCATTCTCATTAAAAAAATATTTTGATAAAGTTCTTATTCGTAACATATAACAAAAATTTATGCAAAAGTTCCATAGATAACTAATGCTCCGTTTGGTACGATGGAAAAATGGAAGGATGGAAAGTTGGAAGGATGAAAAGTGGGAGGAATAGATAAAACATCATGTTTGGTAAGGAAGGAAAGTAGGAAGGATGGAAAAGTGGATGGATTAACTTTCCTTCCAACTCACCAAAATCAATCCCTCCAAAATCGGAAGGAAAATGGATGAAAAGTTAATTATTTGTGTTGAGATGTATCTTATTTGTCTATATATCTTTTAATATATATATATATTATATATACATTAATTTCATATAAAAATACAATGATAAAATATATATTTATATATATATATATATATATATATATATATATATATATATATATATATATTTTAAAAAAATTAAAAGTAAAAATTTAAAAAATTTAAAAAATTTAAAAAATTTAAAAAATTTAAAAAATTTAAAAAAATAAAAAAATAAAAATAAACAGGTAAACTCGCAACTCGATACGACACAATTAGTTAAATGAGTTGAATTAGATTTTCTTAATGTTCGACACAAATCCGTAATCACTTAACACGAATTTGACACGACACGACTTGATTGTCACCCTTAATCTTAGCCAACACACAACAAAAAAAAAAATTAGTCATTTTTATTTTTCCATCCATCCAACCAAACACAAAAGAAGGAAAGTGTATCATTTCTACTTTCCTTCCTTGAAGGATAGAAAGTGTATCTCTCCTATTTTCCATCCTTCCTACTTTTCATCCTTCCTACCGAACGGAGCATAAGTCAAATTCAAAGATAGTAAAATAATCTAAAAGAAATATAACAATGAATTCATTTATATATAAAACAAATAAAAAGAACATAAAAATATTAATGAAGAAATTAATTTTATTCCAATAAATATTTATGATCAAAAGTCATATTATTAATCAAAAAAAATATATTAGCAAAATTTGAATAAAAAAAATAATTAACAATTTCGAATCTCATCAAAAAAGTAAAAACTAAATTGAAAAATTAAATTATTATTAAGAAAATAAAAAAGTCTCATTGGCCATCATTACTGTAGGCCCCAAATATTGTTGAGTTGAGCCACCCCTGCTGAGTAGAAAGAAAGTAGTGTAGAGTTGTAAACATGCATATGTAGTTATGTACACAGTCTATAGACTTGAGAAACTTGGAAGGATGGAGTTATCCTAGTCATTACGAAGGAGCAAATCTACAACGTCATAATTCATCGTAAACTGTTGAGTTAAACCTAAATCACTGACTCTTGGGACATCTGCTACTATCAAAGGTATGGTTTTTGTTGTGAGCTGAAAGACAGTGGTGTAGGGTGATAAATGTAAGTACGTACATGCATATATGGCATGCGTTCTTATACTGCCACCATACACGTGCCATTTACGTATTGTTAGTTTGGTACCATTTAGCTATCACCATCGCATGCAGCGTAAATAAGAGATTGAATTGCCAACTTGGTGGGTCTCTCTTGATAGATTTTATGTGCAAATGTTGTCAAAGATGAACGACGTTCGCCTCTTGGTTTGTATGAACCAATTTTGTGTTCTCTAAGTTGAACCTGGACTTAATAGTCACATGTTAAACTTTGCATTTTACACTTTAAAAATTGATATTGATGCATTTGAGTTTATTATTTTTCATTTTTTTTTTTTATGTTCTGTTTGGTAGGAATGATGAAAAGTAGTAAGAATGAAAAGTCTGAGGGATACACTTTCTATCCTTCAAGGAAGGAAAGTAGAAATGATACATTTTCCTTCTTTTATATTTGGTAGGATAGATGGAAAATAAAAATGAATATATATATATTTTTTTTGTACTGGTTAAGATTAAGAGTGACAATCGAGTCGTGTCGTGTCAGGTTCGTGTCGAGTTATTGCGGGTTAGTGTCAAACATTAGTCAAACCTAACTCAACTCATTTAACTAATTGTGTCGTGTCGAGTTGATCTGTTTATTTTCGTGTCGTGTTCGTGTTGATCCACATAAATTTTGAATAAGAAATTTAAGCTAATATTTTATTTTCACTTAATTGAATCCATGTTAAATATGTTAGTTTCGTGTTACCATACAAACGTGATACAAACGTGAAAATAAAGAAAGTGTTTATTTTTAAATAAACGGGTTAATTATGTCAATTTTGAGTTTGACGGATTGAACTAGATATGAGCCGTTTATATTTTTTGTTGAGTAATGCTACACTGACCAAATTTTAGGACAAAATTTGGATCCCAAATGACATGACAATATATTATTTAAAGTCTTTATTGAGGCCCAGATGACATGGCACCAAATAAAGAAGTCCAAGTCAGCTGTCATGTCATTTGGGCTCCAAATTTGGTTCCAAAATTTGGTCAATGTAGCATTACTGTTTTTTGTTTGCGTGTCAAGTCATTTTCAAGTTCGTGTCATAAAATTCGTGTCGAGTTCGAGTCGTGTTATCGTGTTGAGTCGAAAATTTTCACCTCTAACTAAGATGAATTTTTTTTTTTATTTTTAATTTTAATTTTTTAATTTTTATTATTTTAATTTTTAAATTTATTTAAAAAATATATATAAATACATATTTTATCATTGTATTTTTATATGAAATTAAAAGTATACATAATATATGTATACTAGTTATTGCATGTGCCTGAAGGTACAGAGTAATAAAAAATAGTAAACAATAAACATATTTGTATTCATATCCAAAATCAAATCACAAACATAGAGGAGAGATAAAAGAATTTAAGCATCGGTTTATAGTGGGGGTGAGAGGTGGTGGGCGGCAATGGTGGTGTTAGAAGACGGCGATGGTTGTGGTGGGTGGCAATGACCGTGGTGGCGGTGGTGGTGGCGGCGAGGGCGGCGGCGATGGTGGTGGGGGGTGGTGGTGGTAGTGGTGGCGGTGGTTGTGGTGGCGGTGGTGGCAACGACGACGATGGTGGTGGTAGTTGTGGTGGCGGTGGCAGCGGCGGTTGCAGTGGCGGTAGTGGTGGTGGCGGTGGCGGTGGCGGTGGCGGTGGCGGTGATGGATATAGTGGTGGGACGGTTTCAAACGCTATTTTTTTTTTAAAGTATTTATGAGAAATAATTTCTAATAGTACTTTTAAAAAGTCACTCCAAACACATCCTTAGGGCCTTATTTTTCTTATTAAATTTAGGGTGTTAGATTAACTTTAAAGTAAAATTTAAAGTGATCTTAACCGCGAATAGCAAAAGTCATTTTGTTTATCTTTTGAGATTTGAATTGTAAGCTACTTTATTATATAGATACACTACAAGAAAAATGAGCTTTTGTGACAAATTTTTTACGGCGGATGTATTCGCCGTCACAAAAGACGTATTTGAGACAATTTTTTGTGGCGGCTGTGTTTGTGTTAATATTTGTGGCAGTTATTTTTTCTGCCGTAAATAGTGTCATAAACTCAAAAAAAAAATTTGTATTTGAGACAGCTGTTTTTCCTGCCTCAAATAATATTTATAAATTCAAAAGAATTTTTTATATTTATGACAGCCATTTTTCCCGTCGTATATAATATTTCATAAAATATTAAAATGTTGTTTTAGATAAAAAAAAATAGTTTATAGTTTAAAAAAGAAAAACTCTAAAAAAAAATTGTATTGGCAACAACTATTTTTCATGTTACAAGTAATATTTTATAAAATTACGTAGTTTAATATCAAAAGACAATTTCTAGTTCAAAGAAAAAAAATTTAAACTCTACAAAGTCAAGTTTTTATATCAAAATTAGGAGTGTTAAAATATGACACGACCCGTTAACACGACATAAAATTAGTGGTTTGAATCTTCCTTAAACCACCTGTTTAGTAAACGAGTGGACCCGTCACGATACGATTATAAACAAATTAGGTATTGGTGAAACCAATTATAAGAAATGTATACGATATGACTCGTTTATATGTCATTTACATAATTTGACAAGCTGTTCAGAGAAATATTGTGTGGCCCTCTGTTGATGTATATTCTAACTTGTTTTAGTTTTTTATTGTATATATGTATATAAATATTATTTCAGTATAGTAACAACAATTTTATATTTTTTTCAGATGTCACTGTGAGAGTAGATGGTTCGGAAAGAATGTTCAACTTTTTGCATTAATTTCTTGTACTCATAGATCGTTATGTTTTATAAAAGTGCATACTTTACATTTTATTTAACTCGTGAGATTGTTTTTTTGGATATGAAAATATTTCTATATTTTTTGAAAATGTTGATTATATTTACTTTTGTGTTTATCTATATATTAAATTGGGTAGTTGGATGGATATCAATGGCTCTTTGGTCTAATGGTATTCCTTACATTGTGAAAGTTTTGCCTTCTTGAGGTCAAGGGTTCAAGCCCCCTTCCTCCCTCCTTCCCCACCCAAAAAAAAAAAAGTTGTATGGAGTGTATATATGCACAGGATATATAACAATGGTTATTAACGGTCTATAATAATTAAATTTTTTTTTTTGTGGCGGCATCGTTGCCGTCATAAATATATCTTCTATTTTTTACAATAGTCAAATATGGTATTTGAGGCAGCACTTTTGCCGCTGTGATAAAAACAAAAGTGTCGGATTTTTTGTGACAACTTATTTACGACAGGGTCTTGCTGCCGTAAATACTATTTGAGACAGACTGTTGCTGCCGTAAAAACCTTTTGAGACCACACTTATTATGGCGAGTCAATTCCGCCACAATGCCGTCACAAAAAAATATTTGTGATAACAAATAGACTTTTTATGACAGCACTTTACCGCCGTAAAAACCCTTTTTTTTTGTAGTGATATAAAAAGATATATAGATAAATAAGATACAATTTAACACAAATAATTAATTTTTCATCTACTTTTCTTTCGATTTTAAAGGGATTGATTTTGGTGAGTTGGAAAGAAAGTTAATTCATCCACTTTTCTATCTTTCTTATATTTATTTCTTACCAAATATGATGTTTTATTTATTCCTCTAACTTTTCATCCATCTAATTTTCTATCTTTTCATCTTTTTATCCTACCAAACGGAGCATTAATGTAAAATTCCATATACTTGCCAATTGTTCTGTTTTGGTTCAACTTCATTGATTTAATGGTGATCGGTCATGTTTCCAAGTTGTATGGCAAGTTATAACATGTCCAGTAGTCATATCACGAAATTATTTCTTACTTGAACACGTTTCCTTTTTGCTGTCTTAGAGAAAAAATAGTAGATATGGAAAAGACTTGCGCAGAGGACAAAATAGAGTCTTTAAAAACTGGTGTTTTTGAGTTACGTGGAGAACCTGCTATTGTTATTAACGGGTTGTCTCCCATGTGTCCAAGTGATAGCACTCTTGGCTACTGTGATATCACAAGCGGTGCAGAATTTCAGAGACACACGGGTCTTGGCCAATGGTTGGAAGGAAGAGAAGTTGTTCAAAGAGTAATTCTATTCTATAATGGAAAAGTGACCCCATTTGACAAGGAAACAAGTTGGTACCAGCTGGTATATGAAGAAGTGAAGGTGTTGACTTTGAAGATCTTGAATGGCATTAGTTGGAAAAAGTGCTTCAGCCCCTGGATATTACAGTTCCCTTGAGAACGTTATCATTGAGATCTTCAAAAAGAGGCAAAAAATGATTCAGAAATCTGAGAGAACTGTGGCTAAATCTAGAAATGGCCAGCCAAAAAAATGAGAGGGAGGGGGGGGAGACAATGGTGCTGCTTGAAGACAATTTATTAACAAAGTCCAATGGTTCGCAGAGCAAAAGTGAGAATATGCAGTGTTGAAGAATTGTTGAGTAAATTTCACATTGTCCTGGAAATGTCAAGACATCAAAGAAAGCAGGTGGTCAAAAGTCTTCATATAATCGTGTTATTAGTAGAAGGCCTAGAGGCCTCGATCAGAAAAGTGAAGATGCTAGGTGAACTTGAAATTTCGGGATTCACAGGGTCTAGGGGTATCCATGGGCGGGTCGGGCTGGGTTAGGTCTGCGAAATTTTTTTGGGTCTGGTTAGGGCCACGAATTTTTTTTGGGCCGGGCTAGGGCCGAGAAATTTTTTTCGGGCCGGGCTTGAGTAGTGTAGGTCCAAGCCCTTACCCAAGTGAATTATCGGGTAGGGATAACCTATCCGCAATCCAACCCACAAGCCTATTGTGCAGGCCTTCTGAGCGGGCTTGCTCACGGGCTTTTTTATATATAATTTTATTTAAAAATAATGAATATTTTTATAACTTAATATTTGTGTAAATTATATTTTTGAATCAAAAGTAAAGTTAAAATAGATAAAAATAAAATAATGAATAATTTTATTTTTGATTAGGAGATGAATTACATTTAATAGAATGGATACATCCCAACTAAGCTGACACCTACTCACTTATCTATCATTTGCATTACTCTACTCTTTAAAACTTGTATGTTTAATACATGGAAAAAAAAATAATATATTATTTATAGTATCTAAATTTTTAAAATTTCAAATTCCGAAATTGAGAAACTTATTTCAAAGTTTCAAATTTAATGGTCTAAAAATATAACTTTTTTTCAAAGGAAGGGTGGATAGACTCTTGGGTCAGGTTTTAACGGGTTTTTCGGGCGGACTATTGGGCTAGGTTTCGAGCCGAATAATGGGTTTGGAGTAAACCCAAGTCCTTTTTTTAAGGATATTGGATTCGGGTTCGAACAGATCAATTATTGTACTTATTGAATTTCGGGCTTATTTTTTTCGAGTCAGATAATGGGGCCCATAGATACTCAGCCCATGAACACCCCTAACAGGGTCATTCAAATTTTCCTTCTTGTGCATCATTTTTTAAATTCTTGCATTGATAATGTTAACTAACTTGTATTCACCCAAAAAAAAAAAAAAAAGTTCACTAACTTGACAAATGCCATTTCTCTGTGAAATCTTTATTCTTAAGTTGAAATGACTAATGATAGAATTTATCTTGTGTGCAGTTTACTTTTATGCCTGCTTGGGGGAATTCAATTTTAGAATTTGCAGGAAGCGTCCATGAACAAATTCTCTTGAACTCTAAAGCTTATAATCCATCCATGGAAATAGAAAGCTACGTAATGAAATACATCATTGTGTGTCATTTTCTTGTAACATACGCAGAAGGGCAATTAAGCTTGGGGTTTCCTATTTGGGAGTCGTTGGCAAGGGGGCAGCTCCTCTGCTGTTAGACGAAAGCAGCACCATTTAGATTGGTTTTGCTGGTGTAATAATTTTCTCTGAAAACAAACCCACAAAACTTAGCCTGAAAAATAGTTACTCCTCTGCACTCTTCTTCGACTTCTTTGCGTCTCTCTTGCACAAACTCTCTGCCCAAGCCTTGAATCATTTGTTAGCAACCCAAAAATTGTAGCAAACTTTTTGTGACAGCGCCTGCAACTGTCCCTTTGGCTCTTACAGGATAGTCATTTGGTGAATGCATTTATATATGGTGCTGCAGTTTTTGTATGCCTGTTGAATTCAGTTGGCTGGAAAAACACACCTAGTTCAGTACTGAAATATTTTACCAGAGAAGAATATGTTATTATATTATAGTTGGAGAAAGTGTCTGTTGGGGTTAGAGGTTTTTTTTTTTTTTTTTTTTTTTGGGGGGGGGGGGGGGTAGGGTGAAGGGAAGAGAGAAAGATAACCCTTTAGCTTCTCGAGTAATGTTATATGGACTTAAAATGCTGACTTAATCAATCATTATCATTGATTTAACTGTGACTCTCACTATTTATTGAGACCCCACTATTTATTTAATGGTTGTGATTGATCAAATCAATATTTTAAGTTCGAATAACATATTTTTGATTTCTCAACTCTTTGCTTAATATAGAGTTTTTTTCCCAAATAATACTTAGGGTAAATTTTTTTTTAAACTAACGCTCTTTTGAAACTAATTCCTTCTCTAAGGTTATTATGCCACATCATTACGGAGATGGATTTTAAGTGGTCTCTCCCTCTCGAGTAAATCTCTCTCTCTCTCTCTAAAATGAGTCTTTCCAAAAACTAGTGTGCTTCTCCTGAATCTCTAGGAAGCAAATAATCTCCAAGAAACAAAAAACAAAAAAAAAAAAAAACAAAAATTTGGACAAAAATCTTGAAATTTAATATTCTATATTTATTTTTTTATTTACTATGAATTTTTCAAATATCCGAAGCTTCTCCTTGAGTTTCTTGGCTTTCAAAAAAATTTATAACTTGACCCCCAAATTTAAAACTTAAAACCTAAAATTGTAATGTAACTTCGTAAAATTTTAATTTTATAGAATCAATTACATTTTGACTCCGGTCTTAATTTTTTTAGTCATTATCAGGCTCCAAAAATTTGTATCTTATCTCACAAAAGATGTAAACTTTAATATTGTACCTCCTTAATGATTACCAAAATCGAGTTCTCAAAATTATGGTTTGGCTAAATTAAGTTCATCTGTACATCCTAATTTTTTTTGTAGATCGAAAATGTCTTATTGTCAGGAAATAAAAATATTATTTTAAAGGTCAACCTAGCAAACAAGGTCACTCAACCAAGCAATATCTATACTATTTTAAAATATCAACAAAAGTGAAAAACTTTTAATTAACTATAATACCCTTAACAAATTACAAAATACCTTTTGTGACTTTTACTCTTCCTCCAAACTTTAACTCTTCTTCCGGTGGAAATTGCTTCATATTCTTGTGTTCAATGCACCATCCATCATAAATGTCTCAATGACTATTTCTTAATGTCTCCACCACTATTTCTTAGAATCTCTACTTTCTCACCAAAACATCTCTCATCCGTTGTTATGTATTGCATCTCGAATATCTTAATTTCCTGTCCCGAATAAAAAAATTGAAACGACATTTGTTTGGCGCGGTTTTGGTTCTAAATTCCATGAATTATCCTCTTTCTCTCTTTAACCCCACATTTTTGCCAAGGGTTAGATGATTTGTTCACTATGTTTATGTTCTTCCTATAGCATACATTCTATATACTTGGAGATGGTCTTCAAAATTGAAAACGTATGAGAACCACGTGGATACAAAATATTTTTTTTTTTTTTTGCTCGAAACAGTCTAAAGATGAAAGGGAGACGTGTGCTAGAACTATTTACTGTGCAAACATTTACAAGAAGGTAATTTAAATTTAAATATCACTTGTTAATACAATCAGAGAATATTGGTTGGAAAGTTCTTTATGATTTTTGTTTCTTTGATGCAGGTAACTCAAGCAAATGTCAAATTCTTTTTTGAATCCATCTATGGAGAGGTTTGTAGCTGCTTATGTAACAAATAGGAGGGTGTTGCTTCTTCTCGAAGCCCTAACTATATGTGATGAAATGTGTTGCCTACTATAGGTTAACCGTTTGAGGTTTGATTGGAGAATGGATACTATCATCATTCCACTCATATTGCTTTTGTTGGGTTTCTAATGGTACCTACCATGAGCTTTTCACTTTTTTTAGTGCTTGCAGCGTTTGTGTGTAATAGATATCGTTGTTCTCCATTTTCTGGTACAACATGAGTGGAGAATTATCATGGTTCAAATTGATCATGCAAAATTTACATTTAGTTGTGTGATTAATTCTTAAGAGTTTTGTTCATCATGTCAATTCTCTTTAGCTACTTATCATAAGTTATTTCTTTCTGCGTTGTGAATGTGCATGAGCTCACATACGTTATGCATGAACTGATTATCTTGCACCCTATGGAACTGGCTTTGAGATCTGAGTTTGAATTTTGAATTGATAAAATTTGTATCCCTTGTTTTTGGTAATATTTGTAGTGAACTAGTTTTCTTGGTGAACGGTATGATAATTTATCTTAAAAGTATTATAGAGGGCGTGTGTAGGTTTTATCTTCTTTAGACGTGGTAGATTGACTAGACAGATTTTTGTGAAATGATTTGCTGCTATGACTTCATGGATGTAGAAGAATTGTGACATGGAGAAAGAGGAATGAAAGTTTTTGGATATACTCTCTATGGTTGCATACCATGGTACAAGTTCTCACATTTCTCTGATAATATTGTGGAACATACATAAACTTGGAATAGTTTTTTTCCATTTTCATTTGAAATTTGGCCATTCAATTATGTTAGGAAACGATGAGTCTTTAGGGATATAGAACTAAGACACATCAAAATAGGCAGCTAACCTGAAAAAGACTATTCTCAACCATTTGGGTTTAGACATTTTGTCAATATTTTGGGAGGGACATTCCCGGAAGGAGATGTTTGTAGGAATTTTCAAGCTAGAGTAGCTTTTCCTTGAAAGGTGGGTTTCAAATCAAGCATTGTCCTGTGGGGGAATTTGGGCAAATCAAAAGATGTTTACAAGGCGCATCTAGGATTTTCATGTAGCTAACCCAAAAATATTGGGACAATAATTTGTTGAGTTGATTTTTTAATCACGTCTTAAAATTTGTTGCTGATAATTGACCAAATTTTGGATTTGCATTTTGCAATAACTAGATTCCCATATTTTATGTTTAATTCTTGTTTCGATTCTCATATCTCACTAATTGAATCTAGATAATTAAATTTGATTATTTTGTGCTGAATAAGTTGAAAAAGACCACGAGAGACAATGAGTATATCAATGCGGGCATAATCTATTCATACTCAAAATTTGATAACTTCAATTTCTTTTTTCACCACAAAGTATCATGACAATCAAAAGACTGCAAGAAGAATCTCACCTATTGTTTTAGACTTTATTAATTTTCAACATGCGTCAACTTATCTTTTAGTTTTATATCATCAAATTGACAATGAATCGTACAAAAATTTCTAAATTCTGTTTTTTACTAGACAAATGTTGAACTTGGATCATGGAATAAAATGTACATGTGGTTCTAGATTATGAGATTTTAATATATAATATCTTGTATTTAAAATAGTTTACGTACAACGCACGTGCGCATCAACTAGTATAATCAAATTAATCTGTTCGAAGTTGGCCCCATATTAAAACTAGCTTCTGGTCCCAAAAAAAATAAAAAATAAAATTACCTACATGTCGTATTGATTCCCAGATATCCTATCAATATCAAAACTTAAGAATGTGAGGTAAATATGAAATTTATAGCTTATTTGTGTCATTACTGTTTTCTTCTCTTCTCCCTACGAGGAAATTGAAGAATTCTTAAGTGACATGAACCGCGCTAACTTAGCATAAGATAAACAATGACAAAAGCATAACTGAAAACCAACTGCAAAAATCAATTTCCGCCAACTTTGAGAAGTCTATAAACGTTAGATCACCTACAAATCCAATTAAATACTTGAGCGCTGACACAATAGAATTTAAACAGTGCAACCATATAGGTTGAGAAATGTTCCAACAATGTAAAGATAAAGAAACTCTTTATTGCAAACTTCTCCCATTTGCTTTATGCGTCTATGAGCTTTATGAGTTGTCAGGTTTAGTCATTATAACTTGCAAATTGAGAGTACCGCACTGCTTATGCATCCAAACAGTTGGTCATCCCATCATAACATTAACAGACTTTCACATTCAAACTGATGAGTTCGAATTTGACTGGGCCAAGCCCGATTTAAATAAATCGAGAGAACCCAAAGGAAAGCTCAATCGGAGCTGGGTCAACCCAAAAGAGGAAGTCCAAGGCACCACGAAGGGACCAACACTCAAATGAATCAAGAGGACAGCACCCAGCACAAGGGGGCGCCGCCCAAAGCCCTTAAGAGGGCGCCGCCCATGGGCTGGCTCCCCAGCTCTCCTTCGTCCTTCGCTTTCTTCTCCTCAGCCTTCCCCAGTACCATTAGAGTTATTCCAACTCGAAGCCCAGGTTCAGGATCAAGCCCAATCCAACTCAGGATCATCCTCCGGCGAAATAGGAGCACGAGGGAAAGAATATCGGGATACGAAGATCTAATCCTACCAAAGTTGTACTTACCAAAATAGTAGAAACCCTCTCCCTCACGTCACCGCTTCACTGCCTTACCCTAACTATATAATGTACGCCATCTCAACAATAAGGGCACGCCTCCAATACCTCACACATCTCCCTACATATATTGCTCTCTCTCTCTCTCTCTCTCTCTCTCTCTCTCTCTCTCTCTTCCCCAAGCATCGTAATACTCTCGGAACAACTCTCCTGGCTACATTGTTCATCAATAAAACACCTCCGGCCACCGCTGCCGTTCCCGAGAGTGGAGTAGGTCAACCAGACCGAACCACTATAAATCTTTGTGTTTACAGTTACTCATTGCATTGCCTTTAATTATCTGTTTGTTGCTCATTAATTACACATGTTCATATACTTGACTGTTGATTTTGCGCAATACCGATTTGTGCATCATCAGTTTGGTGCCGTCTATGGGAACGACTAGTTTTCCTGTTCTCATTCAATCCATGGTAATCACAACTAGATCAATGAGCCAACAGTCGGGAGACAACCCAACACACCAGGAGAAGATTCCGCCTCCCCTCGCACCGTCGGAGCCGTCTGCTACGACGACCCCCGTTGTTGGACAACAGCTCCTCAAAACCATGCAACTGCTGGTGAACCAAAACTAGCAGATCATCCAGCTGATGCTCGCCCAAGGGGGCGTCGCTCCTCACCCAGTGGGAGGAGTCCAACTCCCTCTAACAGGAGAGCCACTGTCTATCCCTTATGGGTGTCAGACAGCCCCTTACCATGGGGACCCTCGCCAGAACGCCCCAGGACCACGTCAGGGAGCCCCTCGCCCAGCAGTCCCTCCTCAGCGCGCATGAAGCTCACGTGTTCCCCCTTCGCATGTGCCTGCGCAGGAGGATGAAGTAGAAAGTCAATACGGAGACCATAAAAGCCAATATCATCACCTGACTGAAGATGTCCTCAACCAGTGGGACGAGAAGATTAGAGAGGTGCAAAACCAACTCGGTGATGCCCTCAACGCCATCAAGGCACATGCGCCTGAATCCGTGGACTATCTGGTAAGACGTATCGATACGCCTTTTATTGCTGATATTGTCAATTATCCTTTACCCTCGAAGTTTAAGATGCCCACCATCGAGATCTTCGACGACATCAAAGACTCCCTTGACCACCTTGACACATATAAGTCCCTCATGCAACTCCACAACGTGCATGAGGGGATCATGTGTAAAGTTTTCCCTACCACCTTGAAGGGGTCTGCTCGCCAGTGGTTCTCCAAGATAAAGCCCTCCTCCATCCGCTCTTTCGCAGAGCTTAGCAGGACCTTCGTCTCCCACTTCATTGGAGGGCGCTGACATCAGAAACTAGTAACCCATCTGCTCACTATCAAGCAGGATAGGGATGAAAGCCTCAGAGGCTACCTTTCCTGCTTCAACGAGGAGGTTCTCCAGGTTGAGGAGCCAGATGATAAGGTGGCCTTAGTTGTTTTTATCGCTGGACTCCGCTCCTCCAGTTTCATGTTCTCCTTACTCAAGAAGTCGCCCTCCAGCATGCCCGAGCTGCTATCCAGGGCACAGAAATACATGAATGCTGAGGACGTCACCAAGGCCCGCCGGGGTGAGTCCTCCCAAGGAGAAGAAAAGAGGAAAGAAACCCGTGAAGATAGAAGGGAGACTGAGAACAAGAGGAAGAAAGCCGATAGAGTGTCTGTGAAGGACCGTCTCGGTCCACTGCCTCCGAGAGACCGACAACCTTTCACACCACTCAACGCCTTGGTGGAGCACATCCTGTTCCAAATTCAGGATGACCCCGCCATCCATTGGCCTGGAAAGATGAAGTCCGACCCCAAGCGCCGGAATCCCAGCAAGTATTGTCGCTTCC
The DNA here is from genome assembly GCA_951799425.1 of Ilex aquifolium. Lineage (NCBI taxonomy): Eukaryota > Viridiplantae > Streptophyta > Magnoliopsida > Aquifoliales > Aquifoliaceae > Ilex > Ilex aquifolium. Next base: position 9,039,608 of record OX637399.1, on the reverse strand, counting down.
ACCGCGACCACGACCATGACACAAATGACTGCTTCCAGTTGAAAAATAAAATTGAAGAGCTTATTCAACGAGGCCAGCTGAGGCAGTATGTTGCTGGTCGAGGACCAGTTCCACCACATGAAGAACGCGAGCGCCAGCAGCCTCTCGGTGAGATTCAGACCATCGCAGGAGGGTTAGGAGGAGGAGGTGACTCCAACTCCGCCAGGAAGGCGCACGCCCGAAAATCCAAATAAGTAGGGTCACATGACTCTCGCCCAATGAAGACACAGCGACACGGGGAGGAGGAGGTCATCACCTTCTTAGACAGGGACCTTGAGGGGACCCATGTCCCACATGATGACCCTCTGGTCTTGACCTTGATGGTGGCCAACTACCAGGTCAGGAGGATCCTAGTCGACAACGGAAGCTTAGCCGACATCCTGTTTGCAACAGCTTACGACAGCCTTCACCTTGGCAAAGAGAGACTACAACAAGTCAGGACTCCTTTGGTTGGATTCTCAGGAGAGAGAGTCCATCCCCTGGGATCTATCACCCTGCCTGTCACAACAGGGACTGCACCGATGAGTTCTACTATCATGGTAAACTTTCTTGTGCTTGATTGTCCTTATACTTACAATGTAATACTCAGACGTCCTGCCCTCAACGCCCTAAGGGCAGTACCGTCAACCTATTACCTTCTCCTCCGCTTCCTAACCTCCAATGGGATTGGGGAAATCATAGGAGACCAAGTCTCAGCCAGAGAGTGCTATGTGACCTCTATGAGGGCCAGAAGACCACACGAGACTCTCCAAGTCGAAATCCTTGACCCGAGAGACGACAGTACCTTGGAGAGGGGTGAACCAGCGGAGGAGCTTCACCCAATAATGCTAGATGATAGCCTTCCAGAGAGGAAGGTCTACCTAGGCTCCTCACTCTCCCACGAGTAGGCATCTGCCTTGGTAGACTTCCTCAGGCGGAACACAGACGTCTTCGCCTGGTCCCACGAAGATTTGGAGGGCTTTGACACCGAAGTAGCCTCCCATCGACTCAATGTTGATCCCACATACAAGCCCGTCCGCCAGAAGTTGAGGAGTGTAACTATTGAAAGGGGGCAAGCCATAGAGGAGGAGGTAGACAAACTGCTGACGAATGGATCAGTGAGGGAGGTAGCCTACCCCGACTGGCTATCCAACGTGGTGATGGTAACGAAAACCAATGGGAAGTGGCTCCTCTGTGTGGACTTCACGGAGCTCAACAAAGCCTGCCCTAAGGACAGCTATCCTCTCCCACGCATCGACCTCCTCATTGACGCCATTATTGGACACGAGCTCCTGAGTTTTCTGGACGCCTACTCCGGGTACAATCAAATCAGTATGTTTCCTCCAGACCAGGAGAAAACCTCATTCATCACCCCGAGAGGCACTACATGATCATCCGTTGCTGTACTTTTCACCAACATGTCGTCAATAGGATGTTCGAGGCCCAGATTGGAAAGACGATGGAGGTCTATGTAAAAGACATGTTGGTGAAAAGTGCAGCAACGGATGATCATGTAGCACACCTGCATGAGACCTTTGACGTGTTGAGAGCCTACGAGATGAAGTTGAATCCTGAAAAATGCGCCTTCGGCATCAGCTCAGGAAAGTTCTTAGGCATCATAGTCCATAAAAGGGGTATTGAAGTCAACCCAGACAAAATCAGAGCTGTCTTGGAGATGAGGTCCCCCGCTTCCATAAAGGAGGTTCAGCACCTTAATGGGAAAATAACAGCCCTCAACAGGTTTGTCTCTAAGTCTGCAGATAAGTGCCTACCCTTTTTTAAAATCCTCCGTAGGTCTTTCCAGTGAAGCCCAGACGCAAAGAAGCCCTTCTAGAAGCTCAAGGCCTACCTCGCCAAACCGTCACTTCTCTCGCATACTGAACCAGGAGAGACTCTCTACCTTTACCTCTCCTCCTCACCCTCTACCGTAAGCTCTATCCTCATCAGAAAGGATGGAGGCATCTAGAAGCCCGTATATTATGTAAGCAGAGCCTATCGAGGAGCAGAGGTGAGGTACTCAGAGCTTGAAAAATTAGCTCTCGCCCCTATCACTACAGCCAGACGCCTACGTCACTACTTTTAGAGTCATACCATTGTGGTTGTCACAGACCAACCACTCAAAAGAATTTTGGGGAAGCCTGATGTCTCTGGCAGACTGCTCAAGTAGGCAGTGGAATTGAGCGAATTCGATGTGCAGTACCAGTCGAAGGCTGCCATCAAAGCACAAGCACTTGCAGACTTAGTAGCAGAGTTTACGCCACCACAGGAGTCCCAACAGGGAATAGCAGACGCCCCTGCGCCCACCGGCTCAATACACACTGACTCCATCCACCAGGAGACTAGACCAGACCCTACCCAAAGAGGACTCGACGACCCTGAGAAGGAACAGGAGACAGACCCACAGACTGGGTAGCCCAAGGCGCCGCCCACCAAGCCTAGGGCGCCGCCCACCTGGCCTGGGGCATCGCCCGCCCAGCATGAGGCGTTGCCCTCTAAGCCTCTGTCACATCCTACTCTTCTCTCTTGCCAAACGTCAACCAGCAGCCCACTGTCGCCTACCTCTTCGATGCCAACATCGCCCGCAGAGTCAGCTTCCTCTCCACCACCTACCATACCGGGTTAGAGACTATACGTGGATGGGTCCTCCACCAACAAGGGTGGCGACGCCGGGCTAGTACTGATCAGCCCTCATGGCACACCACTAAAATATGCCGTCTCTCTTCACTTTGCCACATCAAACAATCAAGCTGAGTATGAGGCCCTCATATCAGGCTTAAGGTTGGCCTTGGAGATGGAAGCTCTCTACCTGACAGCCTACAATGACTCTCAGCTCATAGTCAACCAGGTGAAGGGAGACTTTGAAGCAAAAGAGGAGAGAATGCAAGACTACCTCAAGGTGGTCCAGGCCTTGTTAAGAAAGTTTACCAGTTTCCAAATCAACCATGTGCCCTGAGAGGAGAACACCATGGCAAAAGCGATCGCCAAATTTGCGTCTGCCAACATACTCATGGGGCCCGCCTTGACAAGCCACCAGTTCAAGCCTAGTACCTCCAAGACAGAGGAGGATAAGATCTACTAGGCATCCTTGGAGTCCAACTGGATAAATCCTATCCGAGCTTACTTAGAGGAGGGCGCCCTCCCAGACAATCCAGTGGAAGCCAGAAGGTTGAGAATGAGAGCGTCCAAGTATGTCATACTACATAACACCCTCTACAAGAAAAGTCATTCTCTCACAATACTTCGTTGTCTCACCCCCGGAGAAGCCAACTATGCCTTGAAGGAGATCCATGAGGGGATATGTGGGAATCACTCAGGAGAGCGTGCACTAGCCCACAAAGCAATCAGGCAGGGATACTATTGGCCTACCATGATCAGAGACACCCGCGACTTTGTCAGAAAGTGTGATAAATGTCAACGCTTTGCAACCGTGCCCAGACAACCACCCGAGGAGCTCACCACCATCCAGAGCCCATGACCTTTCTCCATGTGGGGAATCGACATCCTGGGTCCGCTCCCTTTGAGTCGAGGCTAGTGCAAGTTTGTAGTCATAGCCATCGACTACTTCACTAAGCGGGCAGAAGCCGAAGCCTTAGCCAACATCACAGATCAGAAGATAAAAGACTTCATATGAAAGAGTCTAGTCTGCTGCTTTGGGATACCACACGCCATTGTAAGTGACAACGTCAAGCAGTTTGACAACAAACTCTTTAATGGTTTTTGTGCAGACCTCCAGATCAAGCAGCCCCACTCTAGCCCCGCCCATCCACAGGCGAACGGGCAAACAAAGGTCACTGTCAGGACCATACTCCGTAACCTGAAAGCCAGATTGGAGACTGCAAAATGGAAGTGGGTAGACAAACTTCCAGGGGTACTATGAGCCTATCGGACGACACCAAGAAGTCCTACGGGTGAGACCCCTTTCTCTCTAGCCTATGGGACAGAGGCAGTGATTCCCGTTGAAATCGGGGTACACTCCCTCAAGGTCCAACATCATGATCCTTTACAGAATGAAGAAGGCCTCCGCATCAACCTCGACTTGGTAGAGGAGGAGAGGGAGATAGACATGCTTAGGAATGCAGAGTACAAGCGTCGCATGACCAAGTACTACAACTCGAGGGTGAAGCCTCGTTCCTTCTTACCTGGGGACTTGGTCCTCAAAAAGGTCATCTTGTCTACCAAAGACTATCGGGAAGGAAAGTTGGGACCCAACTGGGAAGGTCCCTACATTGTCACAGAGGTAGTAAGGCCGGGAACCTACAGAATCCAGAACTTCGAAGGAAAGATTCTGGCCCATCCATGGAATGCAGAGCACTTAAAGAAATACTATCAGTAGCTGGGGGCAATGAGTTATGAGTTGATGGCCACTATTTAGACTATTTACCTTTTAGTCAATTTGTTATTTTTTGCTTTCTTCAAAAATTTACTTAGAATTATGAAATAAAATTTCAAGATATTTTCTCAAAAAGTTGTATTTCATTCAAGCTCATGAAACTTTTACAAAAAAGATAGAATATCTATCAACCAAAAAATACAAAAAACGCTAGGCCACTACCGACTCTCACTGCCTTCGCTCCCATCGCTCGCCTCCTCTTCGTCAGTCTCAAGGGCCTCATAAGGCTGAAAGTCAAAGAAATTATTGTAAGGGAATGCTACTGTAACCTTCCTCCTGAGCTCATCGTAGCCGTCAATGAAGGCACCAGCCTTGGCCCTCTCGGCAGCATCCCTCAACCTCTCCATCTCTACAGAGTGAACCTCCACTCTGGTAGCCCTCTCGAGTGCTACACGAAGGTCGGCCTCAAGTTGGGCAGTCCTCTCGTGAGCTCACCACAACTCCTCAGCGGAATCCTCTCGTGCCTGCCGCTTGAGCCTCAATTGCTTCGCGGCAACCTCTCGCACCTGCCGTGAAAGCTCCGTGGCATCCTCTCGCGCCCGCCTCTCCATTGCTTGGCCATTGACTGCATCCCTTATCTTCAGGGTGTTATTAAACAAGCATGACAAGACAACAGCCACCTATAGGCATTCTAAGATAAGGTACAAACAAAGTCAAGAACTAAACCAGAACATGACAAAGTAAGCCAAGTGCAAAGCAGGAGTGCGGGACATACCAAACCAAGGCCCTCTACAGCAGCGTTAACTACGCCTTCTGGGCCTCGAGAGGCAATCTCTTGGGCTTCCGTGCCAGTCACGAAATCGCACAGTCTTCCTCTAGCCAGCCTCACGTCCCGTAGCATAGACACTGGGGCACTCGAAGTAGGACAGCTTGGCAAGTCCTCAGTCTTGGCGGAAGATGGAACCGGAGCTTTAGCCCCCACAGCAGTGCTAGAGCAATCCCTCGGGGGTGAGGGGACATCGATCAAAGAGGGAGGAGGAGCATCACCGAGCTTAACCTCTATAAGACCAGCCTGACCTGTGGACCCCGGCTGAGAGGAACTAGGGGTACTGGACTTCACCTTCTTGAAAAGAGGGGAAGGAGAAGACGTCACTGCTTCAACTTTAGAATTGTAAACCCAAGCGTAGGTTGAGCAAAGTAATATATTCTCGGAAGTCCGAGGTCGAACCCACAAAGAATTGTAACAAGTAAACAATCACACAAATACTAATAAATTAAAATGAGAAAATTTGATTGAGGAGTTTTGATTGAAAACAATTGACTTTAATAATTAAAACAGTAATAAAAATACTAGAGCATCAGGTACTCCCTCTCAATTTCATATGGTAATAATAAAAGACTTGAAGCCTAATTTGAAACAGGAATTAAATGTCGGTTAACCCAAATAACAAATCAAGTGATGAAACCAAAAGTTATGATCAAAGGATTATTCTGGAACCTGAATAATAAATTAATCAAATCATTTTATGAAACAATGCTAACACTTCAAACGTGGAATAACCAGTTATTCATTCGCAGGGAAACTCAAGCAATCGATGTACGTGACACAACAACTCAGGAGTTTTTACAGAATAAAAACTTTACTAAAAGATCAGAAATTAAGTTAACACAATATCATAAATCATTAAGTACAAAGTCTATAAAAATACCGTACTTCACTGAGAGGTTTTCCCTAGCCCTAACTTAACCTTCTAGCCAGACATAATAAAAGAATTACAAAGTACACTGAAGAATTCGTGAGCAAAAAGAATGATAAAAAGATCCCCCTTACAAAGTCTTCAATTTGTATTTATAACTCCCTAGGAAAGAGATTGATTTTCGTCAGAATTCTAAGTCTGGCATCAGCAGATCCTTGACACGCGTCCGGACGCGTGTTCATCTTCCGTCCGGACGCAACTTTCAGTAAGTTTGTTCGTCTTCTGATCACCTTTCTGCCACTCGCGTCCGGACGCGTGTTCATCTTCCGTCCGGACGCGTGATCCAGTGTGTTTTCCTTTGAGCTATGCTTCGTTTTCCCATAATTTAACTCCAAAATTACGCTTTTGTCCTGCAAATTAACACAAATCAACATTTGATAGCATAACACCCAAACTTGGATAAACTTTTATATTTATCACACTTTTACAATTAAATAATCAATCTTTCCTAATAATAAATGTGATTATTCGGCCTTAATCACACCCCCCACTTAGATCTTGCTAGTCCCTAGCAAGACAAATATTAATAAAACAAATACAACCACTGATTTTAAGAAACAAAACATAGTAAAATAAAACAAAACCACTTTCGTAGGACTCACGATTGCATTTAGCATATGCAACAAGCATTTAAACCCCTAGGTTTCCCCTAGTGGACGAGTATAGTCTCGTGAGGGTTTCCAGAGATGATACCCACAAACATCAACTTGTGATCAAATATCTGAATAATAATTTTATAACACAAATTGCTACCACAATATAAAAATTCTAAGATGCAAACTTTTTATAAGCACATGCAAAACATAATATAGAACTATGCGCTATATAAATGTATGCACTTATCATATTCTCATATAAACTCGTGTGTAGTGTGAATTAATTATACCAAGTCAATAATTTATTCGATAATCACCTCTACAACTATCAACTATTCGTTTCAATGCCAAATCTCACTAGATAATTCACTCATAAAGGATTCTCTCAGATTATAGTGACTATTCCCTCAAATATCACATGTGAGAAGAAGATATTTAAGTCAAAACAAAATAATGCTCACATGTTCCATTAAAATAATTGTAATCCAAAAGAAAATGATTTGACATAATCTCATGAAAGGAAATCAACACACAATAAACAAATAATCATTATTCTCTTCTTTATTCACACAAATCATGCATCCATCAATACACTCCTGAGATCAAATAGGTCTTTATTTAAGGTTGTAATGGGGCCTTGGGATTAGGGTTTTGAAACGAAGGATATTCAGGAATTCAAAAGACTATCCCGAGAGAACATGTACATTACACAACCAAACTTCTTTCCATAGCCTTTCACTCTCCATCCTTTAGAAGCACAATTTACATCACTTGCTCATATTTTTTTCTTTTCAAATACATGCTTGCTATTTTTTTTCTCTTTTTTTTTTCACAGCTAGACATATTGTCTTTTTTTTTTTTTTTTTACAACAAGACATCTAATGCAAATATTCACAAGTATGTAAAACTCTTTTTTTCTTTTCTTTTCTTAACCACCATCTCCCAAATTACATAAACAATAAAAGTTCAATCTTAGGATAACCAAGGGTAAAATATATTATTTTTTCTCATTGGCTTGGTTATTATATGTTGGGTATAAGAAATAAAATTTTGCTTTAAAGGCTCAATCATGGCTTCTAGGGATAATAATATTCAAAGAATAAGGTTTAGGCTCAAATAATATCAAAGATGGCCTAAAATCATATCTCAAGAGTTCTTGACAACACAATAACTCATGCAAATAATTTAAAGTCTAGCAATCATTCACAATATTGGTGTTGAGCAAAACAAAAATAATGAGACTATTGAAAGAGATTAGCTGAATAAAAATATTCTTTATTGAGTAAATGTAAATAACTCTTCAAGAAAGATTGGATCAAAACTCACTAGGGTTTTTATGCATCTCCACTATATGTTTCAAGTTCTCAAGGTAAAATACCTAACAAATTTTCAACTTGGTAAAGTCTAAAGTGCACAAATTGTGAGTTTTTATAAGAACATGATATGAGATACAAAAATATAGAATAAAGTTCTATGTGATGCTTAAACAGTTACAAATTTAAAGCTAAGCAAATTATTTATATATTGTGGTATCAAATTATGCATAAAAATGTTATTTAAATACTTGATAACACACCAAACAAAATATGCATTTTATATAATAATGAAAATTCAGGTACAATGCATATTCAAAAGATAAAAGAAATCAAACCTAACAAAAACTACCCAAAATAGGCTTTGATTTCTACAGATAACAGGAAAATAAACGAAAAAAATTCGAAACACCGGGACCTAGAAGAAACGTGCTAAGATGAGGGGCCTGCCTGATCCCGAGTACTCTGCCCTAACCCCCTCATCTGAGCCCTCAGCTCTCTCATCTCCTTCCTCATCTCTCTCTATCCTCTCAACAGCTCAAATAGAATCTGCCTGTCAGTCCTAGGATCAATATCCTCATTTACTGGTATGTCAAAATTCTCCTCAATATTGAGGAACTGATCCCAGTCCTCCTCCTCTGGTTCCACCCCTGGTGGTGGTGCTTGCTCACCCCCTGGACCCCTCTCTCCTGGCACTGGCCTGGCTACACTCTGACTTTTCAAAAGGGTGCTAGAGTTGAGTGCCACAACTTTCTTGGCTCACTCCATAGTGGCGTCGATCACCACTCCTGCCTGCTCGCACAACGCAGTGGCCAAACCAGCAAAAGGGAGAGATGGTTTTTTCGGATCGACGATGGCTCGTCTCATCTCAGAAAAAATCAATGATGGAAGGTCAATGGACTTTCCGGTGCCCATAGCATATAACAAGCGAGCCCGGTCCGGATAGATGTGGTTATTTCTCAGTAAAGGAAGCATGTTTGACACTGAGATTAAGTTCAGTATTTTATACTTACTGGTCAGATCCCCTTGCTGAAGATATTTGAGGTTGTCCGTCCAAATAAAATCACCATCCCCCAGTAACTCTCGTCCGACCTCATTCCCGGGATAAGCCTGGGGATAATCCGGGTTGGCCACCCGAGCCTGCGTCATCCCAATCAGCCTGGCAATAGCCACAGCATCCACCCTGATCTCTGTGCCCCGAACATAGGTGTGGATTTGGCCATTGCCAAGATCGTCCGCATTGCTAAAAAATTCTCTCGCTAGGATAGGGATACACAACCACTATTTTCCCATGAAACCTGCCCATCGCCTCGAAGTGACAATGTCTCGGACTCCCAACCGGGCGAAGTCCTCATATTCTATTTTTCTCTCACAGACTACAGGCTTAAGGGCGTAGTATTTAAAAAATCTTACTCGAGCCTCCAAGGTTTGGAAACGAACGGGATCAAAAGTGGTGTCTTCCTCCTCTTAGTGCTCCTGAGTACTGGTTCGGGGTCTCTTAGAAGTCGAGGCTCTAGGTGGTGCCATGGTAAAAACGTGATGCAAAACAGATATAGAGGCGGGAGGAATGTATTATGGTTTTGGAAGAGTGTGGAGCAAGAAAGTCACTCAACGCCTGATATTTATAAATTTTTACACGCGTCCGGACGCATGGAGTGTAACCGTCCGGACGCAGATCAACTACCGTATTTATTTGCCTTAAAGAACACTCGCCTGGACGCATGGTGCAGTCCCGTCCGGACGCGCCTCTGGAATTTGAAACGGTTGACCTTCCGTTCGGACGCGTTATGCAGTCACGTCCGGACGCGCTTTCCAGAGAGTTCAGCTTCATTGGTTCCGTCCGGACGCGACTTCCAGTGGGTTGTGCTCTCTATTCTGGCGTCCGGACGCATTTTCCAGTGAGTTATTTTTGCTACACTTAGAAAAAAATTTCATATTTTCACCTTTTTAAACTCTTTCCTCCCAAATGACTCCATTCTTCTCATAAAAAAAAATTCCTAAGTCCCTAAAAAAAAAAACTACATAACTATACTAAAAACAAAACAATAAACACAGTTGCAAGTGCCCAAAACTCAAATTCAAAATCCCATATACTTTTTATCCCAAATGAATGCTCCACCCCCCCCCACTCAAAAATTTGCATTGTCCTCAATGTAAAAATGCGGAATGTAAAAATCAAATAAGGGATAGAAGAAAAACATACCGGATACGCGTATAAAAGGCTCATGCATCTGTAAAAAAAAAAACAAACAAAATACACTAATGTACAACAACATACAGCAAATGGTTAGAGATAGATTATTCATAGCAAGGATCCATCAATTCGATGGATTCCACTTCGCCAATACCTTCCTCCAAGAATGGTTTCAATCGTTGTCCGTTAACTTTAAAGGTGTTCCCATTACTGGGATTCTCAATCTCTATTGTTCCATAGGGGAATACCTCTTTAACAATGTATGGACCACTCCATCTTGTTCGAAGCTTTCCTTTGAAGATGTGAAGCCTAGAATTATATAGTAGAACTTTTTGTGCCGGTGTAAACGTTTTTCGCACAATATTCTTATCATGGAACACCTTCATTCGTTCCTTACTAATCCTAGAATTCTCATAGGCTTCATTCCTAATCTTCTCAAGCTCATTTAATTGTAATTTTCGTAAGGCACCAGCTTTGTCAAAACTAAAATTGAACATCTTAATGGCCCAGTATGTTTTATGCTCTAGTTCCACAGGCAAGTGACAAGCCTTTCCATAAACCAATCTGTACGGAGACATGCCAATCGGGGTTTTGTATGCAGTTCGGTATGCCCATAATGCATCGATTAGTCGTGACGACCAATCTTTACGATTTGGGTTCACCGTTTTTTTCAAAATGTAAGAAATCTCCCGATTGGCAAGCTCTGCTTGACCACTTGTCTGAGGGTGATAAGGAGTTGCAACTTTATGTGTGACACCGTATTTTTTCATTAAATTCTCAAAAGGTCTATTACAAAAGTGCAATCCCCCATCACTGATAATGGCTCGAGGTATACCAAATCTGGACAAAATGTTTTCTTTTAAAAATTTCAAAACAACTTTATGATCATTTGTCCGACATGGTATAGCTTCGACCCACTTAGAAACATAGTCTACTCCCACTAAAATGTACATATATCCAAAAGATGGGGGAAAAGGTCCCATGAAATCTATGCCTCAACAGTCAAAAATTTCTATTATCAAAATTGGATTTAGAAGCATCATATTTCTACGGGTTAATTCCCCCCAGTTTTTGACATCGCTCACATACCTTACAGAAATTATATGCATCCTTAAAAATTGTCGGCCAATAGAACCCGCATTGCAAAACTTTTGCAGCGGTTTTTTTCATAGAAAAGTGGCCTCCACATGCTCCCGAATGACAAAAAGATAGAATGCTACTTACCTCATTATCAGGCACACATCTCCGGATAATTTGATCTAAGCAATACTTGAAGAGGTATGGGTCATCCCAGAAAAAGCTTTTCACTTCAGTTAAGAACTTCCTTCTATCCAATGTAGTCCAGACTGGTGGCATGTTACCTGTAACCAGAAAATTCACTATATCAGCAAACCAAGGTACTGCAGAAACTGCCAGCAATTGTTCATCAGGAAAAGTGTCCTTGATCGGCACTGTCTCAATGGGTATGTCACTCACAAGTCTAGACAAATGGTCAGCCACTACATTCTCTACCCCTTTTTTTATCTTTAATGGTTATATCAAATTCTTGGAGTAGGAGGATCCACCTTAGCAGTCTTGGTTTAACATCTTTCTTCGTCAGTAAATATTTAAGAGCTGCATGGTCTGTGAAAATGACAATGGGGAATCCTACTAAATATGACCTAAATTTGTCCAGTGCAAAGACTACTGCCAGTAATTCCTTTTCTGTGGTAGAATAATTCATCTGCGCACTATTTAAAGTTCGACTAGCATAGTAGATGACATGTGGCTTTTTCTCATGCCTTTGTCCTAAAACTGCCCCTACGGCATAGGCACTGGCATCACACATAATTTCAAAAGGAAGACTCCAATTCGGGGGTTGCATAATTGGGGCAGTGATGAGCATGCCTTTTAGCTTATTAAAAGCCTCTTGGCATAACCCATCCCACTCAAAAGGTATATCCTTCCCTAAGAGATTGCAAAGTGGTCTAGATATAGAGCTAAAATCTTTTATAAACCTTCGATAGAAACCAGCACGACCCAAAAAAGATTTAACATCCTTAAGGGTTTTGGGAGAAGGTAAATTAGCAATTAATTCCATCTTAGCTTTATCTACCTGGATTCCCTCAGATGAGACAATGTGACCAAGAACAATTTCCTTTTGAACCATAAAGTGGCATTTTTCCCAATTAAGCACGAGGTTCTTTTATTCACATCGAATAAGCACTTTCTCTAAATTTGACAAGCATTCATCAAAAGCATCACCAAAAACAGTAAAATCATCCATGAAAACTTCAAGAAAACGCTCTACCATGTCACTGAAAATACTTAGCATGCACCTTTGAAAGGTCGCGGATGCATTGCACAGTCCAAAGGGCATCCTGCGATATGCAAAAGTACCAAAAGGGCAAGTAAATGTGGTTTTCTCTTGGTCTTCTAGGGCAATTTCAATCTGATTATATCTTGAATAGCCATCTAGAAAACAGTAGTACAAATGCGATGCTACACTTTCTAAAATTTGATCCATAAAAGGTAAAGGGAAGTGATCTTTTCTAGTAACAGAATTTAATTTCCTGTAGTCTATGCACATTCTCCAACCAGTAACTGTCCTAGTTGGCACAAGTTCATTATTTTCATTAGCAACTACAGTGACTCCAGATTTCTTAGGAACTACTTGTGTGGGGCTTACCCATTTGCTGTCTGCAATAGGGTAAATAATTCCTATGTCTAACAATTTCAGCACTTCCTTCTTTACAACTTCTTTCATATGTGGATTTAGTCTACGTTGCATTTCCCTAGATGTTTTAGCATTATCTTCCAAATAAATCTTGTGAGTGCAAACTAATGGACTAATTCCTTTTATATCAGCTAAAGTCCAGCCAATTGCCTTTTTATGTTCTCTAAGAAGTTGTAATAATATACCTTCATGTGCTGAATTCAATTGAGAAGAAATTATTACCGGATAAGTTGCATCATCTCCCAGAAATGCATACTTTAACTCAACTGGTAGCTGCTTGAGGTCAAGCTTGGGTGCTTTCTCACTGGATGGGATTGGTGGGTCAATTCTTGGTGGAAGCTCCTCAAATTTCTGTCTCAACTCTTTCATTTCAAGTACCTGTAAAGAGTTTAACACATCAGTCGAAACAAAAATTTCAGAATTGAGTTCATCTATCTCTATCATAGAAGATTGTTCAAGCAAACATGTTTCAAGTGGATCAAATAAAGAAGAATCATATACTCCGCTTGGAACAAGAGACTCAATCATGTTAACCTCATGCACATCTTTATCAACATTCCCTGGTTGTTTGCACACATGAAAAATGTTGAGCTCTAATGTCATATTCCCAAAAGTTAATTTCATCACACCATTCCTACAATTAATTAGAGCATTTGAAGTTGCTAGGAATGGTCTGCCTAAAATAACAGGAATTTGAGCATTAACATTTAATACAGGTTGAGTATCCAAAATTATGAAATCCACGGGAAAATAAAATTTGTCAACCTGTACTAAGACATCCTCCACCATACCCCTCGGTATTCTTATTGATCTGTCAGCTAATTGGAGTGTCACCGAAGTGGGTTTTAACTCACCTAACCCTAATTGTTCATATACTGAATATGAGAGCAAGTTCACACTAGCTCCAAGATCCAGTAAAGCCTGTTCAATTTTGTGGTTGCCTATGACACAAGAAATGGTAGGACAACCTGAGTCTTTATACTTTGGTGGAGTGTTATGCTGTATGATGGAGGATATTTGCTCAGTTAAAAATGCCTTCTTTTGCACATTCAATTTCCTTTTAACAATGCATAATTCTTTTAAAAACTTTGCATAAGAAGGTATTTGTTTAATGGCATCCAACAAGGGAATATTGATTTTTACCTGCTTAAAAATCTCTAACATATCATTATGCATATGAGGCTTAGTAGAAGTAAGCAATCTCTGTGGGAATGGTGTAGGAGGAACATACTTCTCAAACTCACTAACTTCAGAAGGGTTAAGTTCATCATTACTCTCCGTAGGTTTTGAAATTTTCTCAAATTCTTGGGTTTTAGAAAGAATGGTTTTATCAATTTCTTTCCCACTACGGAGTGTGGTGATAGACTTTACCTGTTCATGCTCATTATTAGGAGTGCCAGTATCATTCACAAAAAATTGGCCCTGTGGATTTGGTTGTGGTTGTGCTGGGAACTTACCATTCTCCTGATGACAAGGGTCAATAGTCAGTTTAGTGATTGCACTCCTAATATCATTTAGAGCCTGTGTGGTTTGGTTGACTGTACTTCTGAGATCATCAATGGCCTGAGTAGTTTGTCTATTATAACTGGTCTGACTCTGCATGAACTGTGTCAGTGCTTCATCCATACTTCTCTTAGGGGGTGGAACATAAGGTGCAACATTGAAGGAATTTTGTTGAGGTGGTTGTGATGCATGATTTTCATTCCTCCAACTAAAATTGGGATGATTCTTCCACCCCGGATTGTATGTTTTTGAATAAGGATTATTGTAAGGTTTTGAAAAATTGTTTGCAGCATTTGCTTGATCATGCAAAACTTCTTTTAAAACAGGCAATGTTGGACACTGTTTAACTGGGTGTCCGAGGGTGTCACAAAAGCTACAAACTTCCTCAACAGGTATTGTGTCCACCTCATTAACCCTTTTATATTCCATGGCTTCTACCCTCCTAGCTAAGGTGGCAATCCTAGCCCCAATGTCATCTTCCTCCTTCAACTGATACTTACCCCCACCAGACGATGATGATTGTGCAGTTTTAACTTTAGGTGGTTCCTAAGATGTAGTGTCCCAAGATTGTGCACTCTCTGCTAATTGATCTAAATAGTCAAAAGCATCATCTGGTTCCTTATTCATAAAATCTCCATTACACATCATCTCAATAAATTGACGCAACTGTGGACCTAAACCCTCATAAAAGAAACTTATTATGCGCCAGCTTTCATAACCATGATGTGGACAAGATGCAAGAAGGTCTTTAAATCTTTCCCAAGCCTTTTGAGAAAAATTCATTATTTGTCTTTTTAAAGAGTTTGTGCGATGTGTGGGAAAAAATTTCTTTAAAAATTGTTTCTGCATCTCTTGCTATGTTCCTATAGACCTAGATCTCAACGAATATAACCAAGTTTTAGCTTTCTCCTTTAATGAAAAAGGAAATAACTTCAGCCTGACTATATCCATTGCAACATTCTGGTCATGGAACGTAGCACATACATCCCCAAATTCTCTGATGTGCAAATATGGGTTTTCTTCACCTATACCAAGGAATTTTGGAAGTAATTGAATCATTCCAGGTTTGAAAACAAAATTAATGGCATTCAATGGAAAAATTATGCATGACGGTTCAGTGAGTAGTACAAGTTGTAGATATTCACGCAAAGTCCTACCCTGATTAACATTCAAATTATCCACATCATTCTCATCATGATTGCTTATTCTATCAATGTGGTCCTCATGTGCAGGAAATTCATTCTGCCTATTAATGTTAGGATTAACAGCCATTGTGTGCACAGAAAAATTTAAATCAAATGAATCAAATAGATTTCCAAACAGAGTATCTAACTCCTCTCTTATTAAACGTCCACTCAAATCACGATGCCAAGAGCTCATAAAACAACTAAACAAACTAAATAAAATAGAAATCTAAATAAATAACGAAAAGTAAATAAATTGCCAGAAAATACAAATAAAAGAAATTGGAACGAAGTTACCGGTTCTTCGACGAATCGCAAATACCGAACACCTCAAAGGATGTGATAGCTCCTTGTTTTTTCAATTCCCCGGCAACGGCGCCAAAAACTTGCTTCAACTTTAGAATTGTAAACCCAAGCGTAGGTTGAATAGAGTAATATATTCTCAGAAGTCCGAGGTCGAACCCACAAGGAATTGTAACAAGTAAACAATCACACAAATACTAATAAATTAAAATGAGAAAGTTTGATTGAGGAGTTTTGATTGAAAACAATTGACTTTAATAATTAAAACAGTAATAAAAATACTAGAGCATCAGGTACTCCATCTCAATTTCATACGGTAATAATAAAAGACTTGAAGCCTAATTTGAAACAAGAATTAAATGTCGGTTAACCCAAATAACAAATCAAGTGATGAAACCAAATGTTATGATCAAAGAATTATTCAGGAACCTGAATAATAAATTAATCAAATCATTTTATGAAACAATGCTAACACTTCAAACGTGGAATAACCAGTTATTCATTCGCAGGGAAACTCAAGCAATCGATGTACGTGGCACAACAACTCAAGAGTTTTTACAGAATAAAAACTTTACTAAAAAATCATAAATTAAGTTAACACAATATCATAAATCATTAAGTACAAAGTCCATAAAAATACCGTACTTCACTGAGAGGTTTTCCCTAGCCCTAGCTTAACCTTCTAGTCGGACATAATAAAAGAATTGCAAAGTACACTGAAGAATTCGTGAGCAAAAAGAATGATAAAAAGATCCCCCTTACAAAGTCTTCAATTTGTATTTATAACCCCCTAGGAAAGAGATTGATTTTCGTCAGAATTCTAAGTCAGGCATCAGCAGATCCTTGACACGCGTCCGGACGCGTGTTCATCTTCCGTCCGGACGCAACTTTCAGTAAGTTTGTTCGTCTTCTGATCACCTTTCTGCCACTCGCGTCCGGACGCGTGTTCATCTTCCGTCCGGACGCGTGATCCAGTGTGTTTTCCTTTGAGCTATGCTTCGTCTTCCCATAATTTAACTCCAAAATTACGCTTTTGTCCTGTAAATTAACACAAATCAACATTTGATAGCATAACACCCAAACTTGGATAAACTTTTATATTTATCACACTTTTACAATTAAATAATCAATCTTTCCTAATAATAAATGTGATTATTCGGCCTTAATCAGTCACCCCGGAAGCAAGGACTTCCCCCACCATCGACTTGTCAATAGGAGCGCCTGCAGAATTGATGTAAGTCAAAAAGCTTACCACGTTGTGTTTTCAAGAGGGCTACGGAAGAAATCAAGTACCTTTCTTCCTCGACCTTGAAGGGGCCGTGGAAATACCAGATGCCAATATAATCTCGGAGAACTCCTTGGTTGGATTGTTATGAACCATCTCGAGCAGCCTCTCCTGATCCGTAGATAGAGTCGGCGAGTCTACAAGAGGACAGTGGCACCATAAGAACAGATAAATGATGATTAAGACAGAAGTTAAAGGTAAAATTCTCACCTAGCTTGGTCCTTGGAACTGTATCCCATCGAGTGGGCACCAGGTCACGATCAGATTTAGAAGCCCACTCACCCCCGACAAAGAAGAATTTTCTCTTCCAGAACCTGCCTAATCTCGGGGAGAAGCGATACCACCCCTGGTGGGGAGTGGGGTTCTCCAAAATCACATATGTAGCCAGGAATTCTTCGAATGGTGGAGGGACAGTAGTGTCATGCACTAATCGCCACAATGCAAAAAACGCAGAAATCACCCTCCAACCATTGGGAACCAGTCTCCCAAGAGCCAGTGACAAGTGCCCTAGAACCCGACATATAGGCCCGGCGATAGGGAACCACAGGCCCGCCTCCAACATGCCCTCGTAAACAACAATCTCCCCCAAAGAATCGCTACATGCGGACTCGTCGGCCTCAGCAAGACGGCACATCACGGAAGGCGGAATGCGATACCAAGCAACTATGGCATTAACATCTTCATCACAGTCTAAGGAGCTAAGTATAGATGCTTCCTTGAAAAACCTTGCCTCCCTCAGCACCTGGAACTATGTCGGGGTCCCAACAGTCTCATTCTCACCTGAGTGAATACCGGCAGAAGCAAGTTCATGACATTGCCAAAGAAGATAATTATGCCAACCGAAGAGTAAAAAAGGATGCTGAAAAACATACCTCGAAAGCTCGTATTGTCCAAATCGCTAATCGGTTGTTTCCTGGCCTCGTGAAGGGGAGACTGAACCACACCTAGAGAGCCTGGGGCGCCGCCCAGTGCACCATGGGCGTCGCCCAGCCCCTGACAGGCGCCCCTTGTTTCCTTTGAGGCCCCTTTTTTCTCTTTTAAAGACCCTATTTGCTGTCCACCAACACCTTGGGTCCCTCCTGATACACTGAAAGGATTGACTGAAGCCTCCTTGCTTGTACCCAGTCGTGGGCCAAGAATTCCAAAGGACCTCTCGCTTCTTGTAGGGACCTCACGAAGACTGCCTGAAAGCACCCTTGGCGCCGCCCATGGCAGCCCCTTGGACATCTCCTCCTCTTTGCTCATTTCCACGAGCTTTCAAGCCCCTAGTCTCCATTTGCCTCACTTCGATTTGGAAGATCAAAGAAAAAGAGTGGTGAAAAATGGTGCTGAATGAGAGAAATAAGAGATGAACAGTAACTCTTTGAGGAAACCTTTAAATAGAGAAGGAGCTTCTTGAGGAAGCTTGTTGAATGGCATCCTAGAGAAGCTTTGAAGAAATAGCTTCTTGGAGAAGCCTCAGAAGAAATGAAGAAGAGGGATGAGGAAGAAGAGACTAAATGGCTCAATACCCAGAAAGAGCAATGTAGAAAAATGCAGAAAATATCTGGGTTTAAAAAAAAAATAAAAAAATTTTGATATCGATAAATTCAGCGAGTCCCCAAGGACGAAGAAGTGTCGTGGAGAGCAAGAAAACTCCTATTCAGGCGATGACGAAGTACATGCCCACAACATTTTCCTCCCGCAGAAGTCAGAGGTTTGGAGCATGGAGGCAAATGATGAGTCCGGATTTGACTGGGCCAAGCCCGATTTAAATAAACCGAGAGAACCCAAAGGAAAGTCCAATCGGAGCTGGGTCAACCTAGAAGAGGAAGTCCAAGGCACCAAGAAGGGACCATCACTCAAAAGAATCAAGAGGACAACACCCAGCACAAGGGGGCACCGCCCAAAGCCCTTAAGAGGGCGCCGTCCAAAGGGCTTCAAGAGGGTGCCGCCCATGGGCTGGCTCCCCAGCTCTCTTTCGTCCTCCGCTTTCTTCTCCTCAGCCTTCCCCAGTACCATTAGAGTTATTCCAACTCGAAGCCCAGGTTCAGGATCAAGCCCAATCCAACTCAGGATCATCCTCTAGCGAAATAGGAGCACGAGGGAAAGAATATCAGGATACGAAGATCTAATCTTACCAAAGTTGTACTTACCAAAATAGTTGAAACCCTCTCGCTCACGTCACCACCTCACCGCCTTACCCTAACTATATAAGGTACGCCCTCTCAACAATAAGGGCACGCATCCAATACCTCACACATCTCCCTACGTATATTGCTCTCTCTCTCTCTCTCTCTCTCTCTCTCTCTCTCTCTCTCCCCACCCAAGCATCGTAATACTCCCGGAACAACTCTTCTGGCTACATTGTTCATCAATAAAACACCTCCAGCCACCGCTGCCGTTCCTGAGAGTGGAGTAGGTCAACCGGACCGAACCATTATAAATCTTTGTGTTTACAGTTACTCATTGCATTGCCTTTAATTATCTGTTTGTTGCTCATTAATTACACATGTTCATATACTTGACTATTGATCTTGCGCAATACCGATTTGTGCATCATCACAAACATCATTCATGTATTGCAGAAATTGATGAAGAAGTCCAGACAACCTTGAAGCTTCTCAAAGGCGAAGATGAAGATGGGAACATGATAGGAAGATGGCAAACAATGTACAGAAGTGAAGAGTTTTAAGGCACATACATGAAGAATTGGAAAACAATGTACATACTCATACCGCACAAAGGAAGAGTATTAGGGCCTATTTGGTTGATTTTTTGGGAGAGGTTTAGATTGGCTTATCCAAACTTTTCTAAACTCAAACCCCTATTTATAAAGATGAGATTTAATATTCAATCTCGTCCATATCTATATTTGGTATGCACATGGATATATTACTATTATGATAATTTATTTGTATATAAATAAATATTATGCCCTTTAACCAATATAATCTAAACTCATGTTTGTATACGTACATTTTCTTGTGTCATTATGATTTTAATATTTGATTGTTTTAATAATATTTGATTATTTGGAGTATATGGGTTATATGAGAGTATAAATGTCATTTTGTATGTTTAATCCTTTAACCCCCATATGAAACCCACCCCCTCACCGGGTTTCATGAAACTCATGAACATGAGTATAAATTGCGGGCTTAAAGTGAACTGAATTTGGTAACCTGAGATAAAAATGTAGTTGTCAAATATGGGTTTAATGAATTTTATGGACTTTTATTTCCAACCTATCTTCCAAGTCCTCCTTTATCCCAAGTACCAAACAGGCCCTTATAGCGTGGATGAAATACTGATTTTGATCTCTCAGCAGAAGTGGAGAAATAGACTCTTATTTCCTTTGGGCTGCACGTTGTCTACTAGTTTTAAATTCTTTGAAGTAATTTTAGGTTTTAATATTAAGAATTTAAATAAAAATGCCAACATGGCAATCTTGGTCAAATTTAAGTGAACAAGTGGCAAAAAAGTATTAAAAAGGTAATTAGTTTTTTAAGAGGGTTAGTTTGGAAATATTTTTTTAAAAAAATATTTTTTTAATAAAAAAATCCTTAATATAATGGTTAGTGGCGGAGGCACACTTGGGCTAGGAGGGCCCGGGTCTACCCTGAATTTTTTTTTTGTACCTATTTATATTTTGTGTATTTTATTTAATATTTTTAATTGTGCCCACCCTGATAACTTTAAATAAACAAAATTAGATTCATTGAGTGAACAAATCTCTTGGCTAATAATGGACTCGGATAAAAATAGAATGAGTTATAGATTCTCTTGGAGTGAACGATAAAAAAAGAAATTGAATAAAATAAAAAAAAAGTCTGGCCAACTCCATTCTCAAATTCACCCCAAAAGTACTAAAACAAACAAATCACCAATAATCAGTAAATTGTCGAATGCCGCAACCTTCAAACTTTGGTGATATTACTAGTTGTGACTTTGTCATTGATATTTTGCTCACATTTCTTATATAATTAACCCAATTTTTTTGTAAAAGATTATAATTAACGTCCTTTTAGTTATTTTTTTGTTTGTATAGATATTGTATATTTGTTTGTGACTGATCTATGTTTAATCAATCTTTAAGTAACAAATATAATATAAAAAATAAAAATATAACACATTATTTTTATCTATTACAAGACAAAGTATAACTTATAATTAAAGTGTACCTATCATAGAATATATTTTTGGCTCCGCCAGCCACTGGTAATGATGATTAGATAGCAACTTATGCAAACTTCCCTGGTTACGGAAAAACATTCTGCTGGTTGTTTTCCTTTTGAAGGCCCTACTAAGACACCCCAACTTCGGTAACCTATCTCGTATATGGCCCTTGAATTATGCCTTGGTTCTAAATTTTGCCCCTCAATTTCCTGTTATTTTAATTAATTTTTAAAATATATAAAGCATAGTAATCAGTCTTTTCCATCCAATATCACCATTGAGACAAATAGAGAAATTGATAAAAAAGAGATAATTGAAACAAGTTTCATGAGTCATCGGTTTGTTTTGTTTGAACGGCGTGGCATGATTGACATTTTATATAGTTCAAGGATTAAATCCAAATAATTGAAAGTTGAGGGTACAATTTAGCACAAAGACCCAAAACTTTTAAACCCTTCACATAAAACCATGTGAAAGGTCCTCTCCAGAACATGTTGGCCAAAGAAATGTGAGCAACCCAGACATCAAAGCTTGAAAAGTCCCCTTGAAAATAACGTTGTGGCTTACAATGGGCGTGTTTGAAAATAAGTTTTTTAGGTGAAAAACTGCAATTTGAAATCTTTTAACCAGAAGGACTGCTGGTCTAGTGGTTAAGACATGTCCGTTTTTAGGTCGTACCTTGACTCCTACGTGGTTAGTAAGCAGAGTTCGATCTACGGGGTCCTCGTGTCTTTACTACTTAGGTGCTCCAGTGGTGGTGTGATGACGGGTTACTCCAAAGGGATCTGTAGCTATGGCTAACCGAGCATTTCACATACGGGGAGGCCCTCATGGTCACGCCTAAGGAGGGTCACTACCTATTGGTCGCCCCCCTCCCCTTTTCTCATCTTCCAAAAAAAAAAAATTTTTTTATAAAAAAGTTAAGAGTTAAAAAAATCCTCTAAAATTATTTGAAGCGTCTTTTAAAAAGCTGAAAAAATATGTTTAAAGTAATTTTATAGCCTTTTTTTGGTTTTTTTGTGTCAAAATAAAAAAATAATTATATATATGAATAAATTATGCACAATAGTTCCTAAAATATAAATTTTAATTTTTTTACGTCACTAATAATATTTTATGAATATAAAAATTTAAAAGTTATGTAAGACCCACAACAAAATTTCAAAAAGTCGAAAGAAAAAAGTTCATAAAATCATCATCATGAATTAACCTAAATAAATTTTATTTGGTCTAAAAAACTGCTACATAAACTGGTAAAAAAATCAAGGTCCAAATAGACTTGACTTATTTGACTCTAAAACCTTTAAAAGCTACCTATTTATGTTAGTTCCAAACAAACCTAATATTGCCGGTAAGAATAGGTCAGTATTAGGTAGATGAGTACTTGGTGAATGATCTCATGCGACTAATTACAATTGCTCTATGAAGATTCACTTTTGTCACAACTTCGATTGATTTTCTTAATTAAGTTACTATCTATAAGTCGTTGGCTCATTCTTCTCTAGGTAAAAGGTCGAGTCGAGAATTTCTCCCTCTATTAGAGAGTTACCAAGATAAGGATAACTTAAAGAAGGTTTTTTATTTTTTATCACACTAACCCCCACATTGAGTAGCCATCATTTTGTACTCTAATGTAAAGGGATTATTTTTCCCCTCCAATATACTAAACTTTTAGTTAATGCACTGTCTTTTTCACCTTCCTGTGTTCAAAATCAAATGCTTTGTTGGGCAAATATATATTTTGGAGAAAATAATATCTTCATTGAGCATACCAAATAATGTGGAAAAACCAATAAATGCATCCAACATCTAATAACCACTTTTGCTTATTTAAGCATGAAATTATTTTATATCATCATTATCTTAATAAGTTGTCAACTAATTATTATATCCTAATTATAGGGGTGTGCAACTGTCCAAAAATCCGACTCCGCCTCTGACTTTGATTCAATTCTGCCTATGTCGTTAGGCTAATTATCTATTAGATACATAGTTTTTGTATTGAATTATGATATTTTGTACTAAAAACAACTTCAACTATGTTATCTAAAATTCACTTTGAATCATTAATTTTTTGTTTTAATCATTTATAAAACATTGACGATGCTAGTGGTTAGCTTAATGTTCATTGTCCCGGTTGTTGAACTTTAAAGTCGCGAATTCGAATTTCGTCGTCCATCTCTCCCCGTGTGATACTGCCTGAAAATAAATAAATATAAATATTGATTATAAAAATAATCAAAATTTATACATATTACACATTTATTGAATAAAAAGAAAGAAACATGTCCATCTATATCTATTAAAACCCTAGAAAAGGTTAACAAAATCTTGAGTATTGAATTATGTCATCTCATTAAATGTTCTCTGTCCATTTTCGTCTTTGTCTAATCAATCTCCTTTTTAGATTCCATCAAACGACCCATATTTTTCCACGTCAGCTTCGTCTTCCTTCTTCCTTCTTTTCAACACAGTTATAAACGCTTCCTTCGTCTTCCTCACCGTCACCGTCACCGTCACCTTCTCTCTCTCTCTCTCTCTCTCTCTCTCTCTCTCTCTCTCTCTCTCTCCACTCTTTATGTCTATCTCTATTGTATCTTCCTCTCTCTGCAGAGTTTCTCTGAGGGAGCCCAGCGACTCTTGGAGTGTTTAAAGTACGTATCATTTCAATCAAAACTTTTTTTTTTTGTATCTTTCAGTTTTCGCTTTGAATTTTAGAGCTTTGGAACTTTAAAACTTCTTTTCTTTCCATGTTTTTGTGCTGCATTGCTCAGAATCGAAATGTTCTTCTGTTCTCTGTTTGGTGGCTGGGAAAACTGCGGAAAAGAACAGAAAAATAAAGAGGAATTTTCATTTCTTTTATCTGATAATTGTTTGGGTTATAAAAGGGTAAATGAGTGATTCCTTCAAAGTTCAAACATTGTGTATGTGCGTGTAATTTTTCTTTCTTTCTTCTTGTGCCTATCATACATGCATGTACACACACACATCACCGTCTAGTTGATCAAAATTCTATGTGTGTGGCTGAACATGAGATTAGAATAATTAACCTTTTTTTTCAGGAAATTGGTATCCCCAAATTTAGAAAGCTATCAAATGTTCTCAAATCATACCCAGGAATCTCTAATTCCATTCATTTTTATATTTAACTGATTATTAATATGATTCTCTGTTTTTTTTTTCAAATTTACTTTCATTTTTCTCATACTTCAAAACTCATCAATTGTTGGAATTGATATTCAGAATCTTAATTTGTTTGTTAACTAGGTACATTTTTGTCTGGACGACAAATGAGGTTTATGCTCAAGAATTTATTGATTTGAGGATTATACATATTAAACATCATAATAACTTTTGGGTAAATCAGAACTTTAACTTATTCCTTAAATTCAAGTAAAAATTTCAAATTTGCTAGCACTGTTACTCTTCAAAAGTTTCCGCAGAGGGTGGGGTGGGGGATTGTTTACCTAATTTCCCCCACCCAAACATCCCTTACATTCTCTCTTTTCCTTTCATTCAAGTTTGGCCGGTTGTCACTCCTTGAAGGACTCTTAAATCGTCCTTTTGTGTGTTTCCTTTCGTCTGGGAAAAAAGTTCCTTATTTTCTTTGGGTTTTTTTTTTTTTTTTTGGGGGGGGGGGGGAGAGAGAGAGAGAATAAGGTAAATTTATCATTGTTATTATTATTATTAGCTTTACATATATTTTACCCGGAGATGGTTTGTGTAATTGGAGAAACTTTTTCCTGGCATTCATTAGTATTTTTTTATTATATTTTCTGAAGTTGTTTCTCCAAATTAAGAAGATGAAAAGCACAAGTTTATTCTCATTCATTTTCTTAGCAATCAAATGGACCATTACTTATTTGAAGAGTTATATATGTTTCAGTTAACTTTTGTTGCATTGGCACCAACTTTACCATCGCTGCGAGAAGTTTTAGAACTCAATGATGGTTTGCAGTCATTGTGATGGATATGATATACTCTAGGTCCAGCACTGGATGTCTCTTCTGAACGTGCAGAAGCTAGAACTGGAAAACATGCAAACCAGAAGCTAAGAGGACGTTGACGTTTGCAGGATCCATGAAACATTTGGTAAGTATCAATCACTTCTGATGCTGAGTTAATGACATTGCTTGCACTTAGGGCTTCAGGAGTTTCCATTTAATTATTAATGTTGTTGTCTTTCTTGTTGCTTTTGTCTGATTAAAAAGGCGGGTTATGGTGGCAACAAATTGAGTATTTTTCAAAATTAACTGCAACTGAAACAGTGACATGGTTGCTATGTAACTTGCAAAATGTATAAAGAAGGTTCTGGAATAAAAGGTACTTAAAGGTTAAAAATTATATTTCCTTTTTCAAAGTGAGGAAAATTTCTAAAATTTGTAGTTTTTCTCTTCAAAATGATAGCTTGGCAAGGACGGCATATAAGCCAAAAGATCCAGGTATGGATAAACCTTCTGAAATTCGGCCCTGATCCAAGAGTCTGGGACAAAATATAACTTCTGGTTCCATCTTGTTTTTCTACATCAGGAGGGTCAGCCGACCCAGATAAGAGGCAAGCGCTTTGCAGCAAAACTCTCATATGCTTGGGCTGACCGGAGGGATTTAGCTGCTGCACATGCTTTGGTAGAACTTGCCAATTGGCAATCACATTTTCCTAAGAATGGCTTAACTTTATCTTGGAGGGAACACGGTGTGTCTCACAGTCAAGATGGAAAGTTATTGACAAATGTAGCTCATGATAATTGGCAACTCGTTAATAGATTTGGAAGAGGTGGCAAGATGAAGAAGGATACTGGTGAAAGGTTAAATTTTCCATCAGCAAAGGCCAATAGTGCAGTGAGAATGCAAGACAAACGGAAACTTGAGGTCGACTTTTATTTGCCTCCATTCAAAAAATACAGGAAACTTAATGCTTGTGAGGAGAAGAATGATAATTCACATGAAATGTGTGACAAGTTGGGTGATCATGAAAATCACCAGGATTTTGTAGCTTCTGCAAGTAATGGCCCATATGCTTTTGGCCTAGAATTTTTGGAAAGCAAGATGGCAACAAAGAACCTGAAAATGAAAGCAGATATGACATATTTGTATGGACCGGATAAATATGATCGTTTACTCACTAGATCTCGAGAGTGGATTGGTGAACCTATTGGTTTGAGCAAGGCAATAACTTTACAGAAAGTGAATGCTGAATCTGGCTCGTTAGGTGGTGGGTTAATTTATGATTCACTCCTTTCGGAAAGGACGGCCTTTGATGCTGTGACATCTAGTGTAAAACCAGCAAAGAAGCAGCGATCTGCTTTGTCCATAGCCAACCTTGACAAAGGATTCTCATTTTCCATTGTCCACCTTTTTTCTGCTGTTCGCATGGCTCTAACTACTACAAATTCCAACTATTATGACTCGGTGTTTGATGAGCATATTGGGGAAGGCAGCAGAAGACAATCACAACGCAAAGGTATCCAGAACAGAATTTTTGAAGGCATCAATCGGTTTTATTCTCAGGAAAAGAGCTTCTTCAATTCTGAGCAAGTGGAACAAAAAAATTTGCCTTATCTTACCATCCATCAAATTGTGCAGCACGTGAGATTGAAACCTGGAGACCCTCGTATCCTTGAAACAAAGGAGCCACTTCAGGATTTAATTAGAGGAGTTCTGAAGATATTTTCATCTAAAACAGCACCTCCTGGAGCAGCAGATTGGAAAGTTCTCACAGTATATGAAAAATCTAGCAAAAGTTGGTCCTGGATTGGTCCAGTTCCATTTAATCTGCCACATGCTGGTCATACTGAAGAAGTGTTAAATTCTGAAGCTTGGGGTCTTCCGCGCATAACTCTTCTGAAGCTGGTAGATTGCTTTGCTAACTGGCTAAAAGAAGGCCAGGAGATGCTCCGACAAATTGGAACTCTTCCTCCGCCACCTATGATATTGATGCAACCCACCAATGCAATAGAAAGATTCAAGGACATGAGAATTCTTAAAAGTCACAACACTATCAGCCCAAGCTGTGAAGAAGTAAGGGCTTATTTCCGTACAGAGGAAGCATTGAGGTATTTAATTCCTGACAGGGCCTTTTCTTATACTGCCCTCGATGGTAGGAAATCTAAAGTTGCTCCTCTGACGAGGTGTGGAGGAAAGCCTTCAGTAAAAGCCCGAGAGCATTTCATGCTTAAACACAACCGGCCACCTAATTTTACTGTCCTTTGTCTTGTGAGAGATGCAGCTGCTAGATTGCCTGGAAGTATTGGTACCAGAGCAGATATTTGTACTCTTACAAGAGACTCCCAGTACATTACAGAAGAGATTTCCAACTTACAAGTTAACCAAGTCATAAGTGGGGCTTTAGATCGCTTACACTATGAATTTGATCCTTGTGTACGATTTGACAAAGAGAGGCACTTATGGGTTTACTTGCATGGAGAAAGGGAAGAAGAAGATTTTGAGCTCAATTGTACCTCTTCTTCAAAGATTAGGAAACGAATAAGGGAAATGCATTGGGGGTGATTCTGCTTGAGAAGAGGTGGAATGCATCAGGGATCACATTTTGAAACACATATCACCCCCATTTAATTTTTAGTAGTGCTACCAGTGCATATTTGTAATGATAGATCATATGAGCTTTCAATAGAAGGAGCCAGTGGGGAGCTAAGTTTTTGCTTTAAATGGTTAGCTTGGAAAGTTCAAATTGAAACATGTCCCCCAAAACACTTTTGAAAGGCTTTTTCCCCCTGACAATCTGCTCAAACATTATGAGGATTTAGTTACTTCAATCTTTGACTGGAATTGATTTTCAGTAAACTTATGTTCCCATGCAAATTTAGCATGACAAAAAGGGATTTGGACCTAAACAGCCAAGCTACAGAAACAGCCTTTCAGTTCAGCAGGTGGGAACCCCAGACTTCATAGTGACGATGAGAGACTCGTACACTAGACTGTCTCATTTTTTTTCCCCTAGAGAGCCAAGCTACTAGCTATAAAATAGTAAGTTATTCCAGTGCTTGAGCTTGAGCTTGAGCTTGAATCAAATGGTCAAATGGTCTTGTTTGCTATAGTCTGTTAACTATTAAAGAGAACACAATCATCCTATCAGGATCATGAGAAATGTTGCATCGTCCGAAATAGTATGACACATACATTAATATTCCAAAAAACATTTTGTTAGAAAGAGACCACAAAATGTGTAGATTTATGGTCAAGAAGTTGCCTTACAACATTAATGCAACCGAACAAATAAATTCCAAATTCTCAACTGATTTATTAGACCAAAACCTCATACTATTTAAATTTTGTTCTAATAACATGAAACTTCTAACAGTCTTTCAACTCTTTGAAAAAATCCTAAGGTTAGAGCATTAGACAGATTTTACAGCAGCAACAACGCAGTAAGTGCAATTATAAGGCAGTTTTGCCCAAGCAACACTATTGTTGTAGGTTTTGTTGTTCTAACTCCTTACTTAATAGCTCTGAGAGAATTTCTGGAGCCTAAGGACTGAATGGATGCATACACTCCTGATGATTATTTACCTTCCCATTAGCTTGCCTTCCTAATCTTGCTTCCCTGAATGATTTCAGCAGGCCCTCAAATGCAGGAGTTCTGAGGTCTTCAATGCACGCCATGCTAGGTATATTGAATGGTCTCTTCCTTGGTGTCGAACATGAGGGCCCATCCACCTAATTGTTAGAAACATAATGCATATGGATATTAATCTGATAAAAAATTAACCTTGCACCATCACAAAGAAAAGGAGATTGATTGGGAGTTGGGGGTGGGGAACGGGTTGATGCCTTCACAGATAGGGGTGGCAAAGAGAAAGTAGTTGCTCTGCTGACATTTGTTCTGTCATTGGGTTCCACAATCAATAACTTGTTCATCATCATAAAGTGAAATGGCAGACCATCATATAAGGTTTCTCTTGCTGTGCATAAAGGAAAACTGTATTTTGACAGTCCAAAATGCAATTCCTGATGTTCTTACCATGTAGTCATTCATCAAGCATTTCTCTGCTTTCACCATGATCTCAGAAACTATGTGGAAGTGAGAACTTTCTGCTTCTTTCATACCCTCACAAGAAGGACCAATGAGGGAATTGATTTTCTCGAATGCATATTGGTCAAGTCTCAGTAAATCTGTAAGAAATTCATCATTGGTAGCTTAAAGTTTTACATTAGCAGTCACAATGAAAAATCAGTCTGGATATTGCATAGAAACACGCTATGTTGGGCAAAGAAGAAAATGCTTTCAAGTGAAAATCATTTGGGTGCAGAAGGAACTTACCTTCAATGGAAGAAAGTAAATTGATGTTTGCAACATCTGATTCTCCCAGTGTCGACGAGACAACAGCAGAAAATTGAGCATTGATTTTTTGATTGCCTTCCACTCCATTCCTAAGGAAACAAACCAAGAAAGATGTGAAAAAAAAAAAAAAAATCACTCTTTAAAACTGATCGAAACCACAATGAATACTTACTGGACAATGGTATCCACAGAGTCAATATTTCTTCTTTGTAAACTAAGAACGGAATCTTGAGCCTTCCTCCATTGTTCGGCAGTTAATCTTGCCTTTGTCATACTAGATATCATATTAGGCGAAGATCAGATAAAAACGATTTAATAATTGCATTTCCAAAATGTGAAAAGAAAATTTGGCACATTTAAGAAGTAGCATAACCATGGACAAGATGTTGCCTTTACCATTGTCTGAGGCCTTCTTCCAAACCATCCTTCCCATTATCAACTGAAGTAGTATCTTCGAGGTATTGGGTTTCTGTTTTTCCCAGGTAACTTGTCCATTCTCCTTTGGCAGAAGAAGTCAAATCTTGCATGTTTGACATTTCCTGATGGAGCTTGCTGGTTCTACTGGAAGTACACTCTCGAAGGTCATCTACTGCTGTTTGAACCTAAGTAACGAAAAACACTGTGGAGCTTCAACAAGCAAAATATAGGAGTCCAGTTTTCCCCCAAAGAAGATAGACAACTTGGGAGGGGAAGAGTTTACTGCTTGCCATTGAAAGTGGATATTGATAAGGCCATGCATGAAAAAACAGGGTTTTGATGACGGCAAAAATGGCATATCATTCTTATTTTTTATTTAAGGGATAATTTAAGGCTCAAACCTTGTAAAGAAATGCATATTGGACCCTTACAAGTCAAGAATACCAACCTATAGATGCGATTCAAGGAAAAATGTACTACAGGGAAAGGGAATACGGATATAACGCGTCTTAAACATTAAGTAAAATGGTGTGTGCTTGTGTGTGTGTGAGTTGAGTGTGTTTGTGGGTGTGTGTGTGAGAGAGAGAGAGAGAATCTCAGGGAAAAGAAAAAAAAAGAAAGGCAGCAGATTGGTTTCCTGGATATTTATCTCAATGGTTAGTGGAAGGTGCAAACTCTTTCTAAGAGCTAAACAGAACTACATAAGGGATCCCCAATTACCATTTATTCTAACACCAACAAAGACCTCTGGAAAGTAGTGAACCAGAGTGTAAGTTAGAAGTATAAATCATAGGACTAAACAAGAACACCATTAACAGTCTTCCACTCTGCATAAATGTAATACAACTTTCTGATCACCGTTGATAATGTCGTCTTATTCTTTAATCATACCTTGGAAAAATATGGCAAAAGACCAGTATATTTTTTCATATAGGAAAATTTTTATGCAGTAAATTAGATGTACTTGCCATATTTTTCATCCTAGCATTCGAACTTGCTAACAGCTCTGCAACTTTGTCTAATATTTGCCTTTCTTCATTAGCAGTGTACTCCTACGGAAGCAATTTTGAATGATAAGAAGCAGCTCAAGAGTTAATCATGACATCGAGGAAGATTGCCACAATAAAGTAAGTACCTCAAACTTCTTCTGAAGTGCACATAGTTTCTGATCATCAATTGTTTCCTCTTCTGCCACCACTAGAGTCAATTTTGAGACATGCATGCTTAAAGTCTTGAAAAAGTTCACAGTAAGCCTAGAAATTGATTGAGTTGCTTGATGAGTTCTGGAGCAACTCTGACATCACACAGGCAGAAACATAATATGAAAAGATGAATCATTCAGCTCCTTCAGGAGAGGGAAAAAATATTAACGAATGAATGACTAAAAGAAATAAAAGTTTTAAACTATTCAATATGCTCCCATTTACAATAGATGGATATACGAACTTCCCACTGCATACCTCATGCTGCTGTTGTGCAAATGCTGCTACCCTTTCCCCTTGATTAGTTAGGTTAATTTGTAGATCATTGAGTATAGCTTTGGCCTCTGAAGAAATTTCTCTGATAAGCTGTGCAGAAATAAAGGTGAAATGCAGCCATTGGAACCGATGAGTATAGAAGGGTCACTTATAAAAGAAGCAATACTCACATCTCCAAGACAAGAAGAATTCTTTGATACTTCAGATTTCAGATTATGACAAGTTAATAGGGAATTCTGATCAAGTTCTCCGGCTACATCATCCAAAGTTTTGATACCAGAACCATAAAGTTCTTGTAGCTTTCTAAGCTGCGTTTGAAGCTCTGCAGTAGCCTATCCATGCACAAAAGCACGCATTATTGCTTGCAGGTTCCAGTCATGTTTATTGGACTATGAGTATAAAAAGATGTGAATTTACCCTGGCCTTTGCAGATAAGAAAGAAAGTGTATTTTGTTCAATGACTTTCAGTTGCTGCTCTTCTTGTGTTACAGAAGCTACAACAGCTTCTTTCAAAACTTCAAGCTGCTGAGCCAAACCAGAGTGAAAGTTCTGGATTAGAATTCTGTTCTGATCCTCTATATTATTCTTGTGTTCTGTTAGCCAAACAATTAAACAAAAAAGCAATATTAACACCTCATTTTTTTGCAGCACAATTGCCCAAACATGGTCAACCGATAGAAAAAGGAAAACAAACCAATTTTGGTGAACAAGATGGACATCTCTGATGCTGCATTCTCCAGTTCGGCTCGTAGCTCAAATGCTCGTTCAGTAAGTGCTTTCTCTAAGGGACAACAACAATAGTCACATCAGGAAAGCTATTCGGAGTCACAAAGAGAACTTAGATATGTGCTTCACTGAATGATGAAGTATTGATGTAAAAATAGATGTGTTTCACACAAGCACTCTCACTTCACTTGTGGAAACACCACAGAAACCAGTAAAGTTCTTGAAAAATGAAACATATAGTTAGCTTCGAATTTCTAGAAGACGAAATAGATGGTATTTATAGACAATATGAAGGCTACAACAAGAATCGAGTAGAAAGAGATGTGATTTTCAGATTCGACCCTCCAAACTATTTTTGAAACAATATCCAAAAGCAAGGATTTAATAATTTGCTTTTGACTGTCATCCTCAGGATGGGAGATGGGCCAGGGATGCGGGAGAAAGATTGAAATAAAATTCTGTGCTGGAATTTAAATGATTTGCCAAATATGACACTTCACTTACCAGATCCAAGGAGATTGAAAATCAAGTATTCCTTCTCTTTAATTGTGTCATTTGCTTGTCTAAATCTACCATCTAGATCAAACAAAGCTTGTTCAGTTTGCTCAAATTCTCCCTGTTGTTAGAAGCATAATATGGCGCATGTTAGTCTCTTGTGGTGATAGAAAACAAATAATGGCACTGTAAAGTCCACTAGAAAGCTGAAAAGGATGAATCAAACCCAAGTGACACTAAACCTGGGTCCTTTCAAGTTTTTCACTTAGATCTGTTGTCAACTGTTGCTGATAAATATAGAGCTCCCGAAGATCCATCAGTTGCTGCTTACAACATGTAAACTCTCAATGCTCCTCCAAACGGATATTGGTGATTAGCACTCTTTGTCATTGCAGTAACTATCGAAAAGGAATATATATACCTTGTCCTTAAACTTTGAATCAAGTTCCAAGCGCCCTAATTTTTCAGCCATTGCCTAAACAAGTAAAAATAAGTTCATGCAGTGGCTAAATTACTTACAATACATTAAAAATGTTTTCATGTGAAACAAGAGTAATATAAATGTAGGTGATTTAAGTATTTGAAAATTTAGATTCTGGACCTTCTTGGCTGCTTCTTCACTCAGGTATCGGTCCCGTGGTATATAGATGCCATTCTTCTCCCTTGTAGCATGCAACTCTGGTGGGTGGTGAGGGACAAAAGATGATTTTTTATCTCTAATCTTATGTGGAATGAAATTTAAACTAGAACAACCTATTACTATGGGAAAACAAAGTAATCCTCTATGGAAGTGCTCAGAAACCTTGCTTAAGACGGTCTATCTCCAAATACAGATCTTTGATCAATGCCGATTTTATCACCTTTTGATTAACCTACAAGTAGAAACCAAGCTGAAACACCTAAAGTTTGGTTGAAAGGATACGGCATACAAAAAGATTACTGAGGAAACAACATCAACCAACAATAACCAAATTACTTTACCTCTGGTCTGTTCTGGATGCTCTTTGCGCGGAATGCATAATCTAGAGTGCCGAGTGTTTCTTCCAAACAGTGGACTGATGGTGATACTGTGGCAATTATGCATGTTTTTGTTTTCCCTCCTAATGAGTCTCTCAACAACCTTGTTAATTTGCTGTCCCTGATATCCCAAATGAGCTCTCTCAAATAATTGCTCATGCACTTCACATTTATCACTGTATCATATATTTCAGCGGATGATTAGATTCCATACCTGTATGGAACATGCCCAGAGTGCTCAACAAGTGTATTAATGACACGACCAAGTGTAAGCAAGCTCTTATTGATCTCGCCAGCTTCCCGTGCTCTTCCCTGTTTGGGAAAGGTTGCGTGTAACTTTATTCGTTGAAGGTACTAAAAAGACCAATTATTATGAGCTAATTTGGGAATATCAAATGGCAAGATCTACTGTAACCCTGAAAAGAATGTACTCTACACTGTAGTTGTATTGTACCTCTCTTGCACCAGAGCGCAATATGTTCTCAGAACCAGCAAGATCAACAAGATTTAGTTTTCCACACTTGATCAGCTCTACCCCCTCTGCAGTACACTCCTTAATTTGGATTGTGATAGAAAATATTGAGTGAGAACGGTTACTTTGTTTGTTGAGAAGAGTCTCTGCAGTATGCTTTTTTGCAGACCCTTTCTCTAATATTTTGTATATTTCATCTGCTGTACATACTATCTCCTCTTCTAGGCCTCTCACAAAAACAGTCCCCTTCCCATCATCCATAAGGGCTATCGGCTTCTTAGACTTATCATCGCAGAATTTCGAATTATCATCAGGCGCCAAAAGATCTGTGATTTCCTCATTGTAAAGCTCTAGAAATGTCACTTTCATGCTATACTCGGCATTTTGAGCCACCAGAATGTCAAAAATTTGCTGAACAGCTCTTGGAATAACCCCTGCATCCTTGTGGAATTCTCCATTCTACATGCAAGGATAAAATAGAAAGTACAACATTAAGTAAAAAGAAACAGAGGTGAATGGGCCAAAAGCATAATGCACAAGAACTAGTGAATGAATCTCTAATTGTACACATGAACATAAGACCTTTTCTTTTCTTCCTTCCCCCTCCATTGTGTAAGTTTTCCCTGTTCCTGTCTGACCATAAGCAAAGATAGTGCAAGTATAACCCTCGAGAGCTTCGGTGACTATAGGAGAGACAACTTGATCATATAAGTCCTTCTGTTGAGATGTTGGACCAAATACCTATACCACCCAAATAAAGAAAATTCAAGAGGTGATCTATCTCTACCAAATTTGGAGATAAATTGATGGATTTTCAATGGAAACACAGCATGTATGTCTGGCCAAACCTTGTCAAACACAAAGGTTCTGTCTATCTGTTTATGAGTTGTGATTTGATTGACTGACACCTCTCTTCTTGGCTCATTACAAGAAACCACCATGGGTGTTGTCACCCTAACCTCATCCTCAATCAAAGGCCTAAATTACATAGCATAACCATGATCAATAGTGCACAGATATATAATATCAAGAAGTATATCGAAAACAAATCTTTGTTACCTGCAACGCAAAATGAC
This sequence comes from Ilex aquifolium, assembly GCA_951799425.1. NCBI lineage: Eukaryota > Viridiplantae > Streptophyta > Magnoliopsida > Aquifoliales > Aquifoliaceae > Ilex > Ilex aquifolium. Next base: position 9,004,271 of record OX637399.1, on the reverse strand, counting down.
CTGCACATTTACCCCGTTATCATCATTTGATCGTGAATCTCTCGTGGACTTCTCACTTGACCACACATTTTGGCACAATGAAAGTGGGATAAAACTCCCCCTCCTGTGTTGTTTTGACTTCGAATTATCCATAGACAATGATTCTATTCACCACTCTCCCTGTGAAACAAGAGTATAATATCACACAAACAAGAACTAACTCCAGAGTACTATTAATCACAGATAATATTAGAATCAAGTAATAGCAAAAGTTCTACTATGCCTGTGTGAGAGTTGTGGTAAACTGAACATTGCAGTTTTTTCTTTTGGAATAGTTACAATTACAAGAAGTCTCCGGAAAATGATAGATTAAATAGAAATAAAGGAGAATAAACTGCAGATAAAAGATTGTCAGGGGTGAATAGATGAACATGAGAATTGAAAGGCAAACATAGAACTTAAAATGAAGCTGAAAACTTGTTTTGACAACAAATATTGACTACAGAAGATTGCTTTGAAAATCTATAAACCAACATGATGAGATTTGTACAATTGGGTGGAGAATATTGGTTTGCTATATGAGTTTACGATCAATATGAAACCTATTGAAACAGTGAAATGGAGCTGAAAAACTTACGGCCGGTTGGGGCATTCAAAGTCTGATCAGAAAAAGTACAAAGCAGAACAAGTGAAGAACATAAGAGGCAACCTGGCGATGATATCAAGAGATATAAAGAGAGTTACAGAGGACGTGAGCATTTACCAGTCTTTTATGAACCATTTATGTTTTTATCAAAAACCGTTAAGAACCAAGCATTTAAATAAACTAATGAAGGTATAAACTGACTTATTTTGTCAGTTTTCAAAGAAAGGGACATTTTGTTTGGAGTACAACGTTGAAGATACCCTTTACGATAGAAAACAACTGCTACATAGAAAAAGTGAATTTGGTCTATATATTATTGTCTTTTAAGGTTGCATGGTCTGGATGTATCTGTTATTTTAAAAGATTTGAAAGCCAAATGTATGTTACTCTATTAATGTGCTCCCATCGCTGCGGGTAGACAATAGAATAAATTAATTATTAATGGTAAGACCTACTTTGAGCTCGAACTGGTAACGGGTAACCTTTCAAATTGTTGTTGAATCCATGGCACACGAGCCAACTTGATGAATTGAAATATCTTAAGTCTTAAACGGCAAGCAAAATGGGAGCAACCTAAATCGAGAAAGCAAGGTTGTCGAACATTAGAGCAATACAAGTGTCATGCTGTTAGGCACAAGTGTGGAATGTTGCACCCTGAATGGCAAAAGTCTAGTAGCTAAAACCGTCACCAGCTTACAGTTTGACCCAAGCAACATGGGCACATGAAATTCCGTGAATCAGAAAGGACCAAACTCATCTATGTTGGTTACCCAGGGCCAGAAAAAAAAATACCACACACAAGATATAAACAAAGAGGAATTCTTTATTTCTCTCTGGAAATAGAATACAAGAATTATACAAAATTCTTTCACTGAGATCTCTCCCGAATCTCTCTCTCTTTGTTTCTTCCTCACTGATCTTGAGCATACATTTGGCCTTCACTAAGCTTCCTACTTATAGGAGCTTTCTGGCCAAGAAAGTCAAGAAGAAGGGGACACAATTAAATGCTTTGGCAAGCTTTGTCAAAGTTTCAGCCGAAAGCTTCAACCACTCCTCCAACCACTCCATAGGCTGACAAAAGTAGGGTGGCTGCAAAGTCAAAGAAAAGGGAACACATTTAATGTGGTGTGGAAGCTTTTTGACAAATGTGGTGGTGGAAGCTTTTTGACAAAAGTGGTGGTGGAAGCTTTTTGACAAAAGCTTCAGCTGTCCACCGTCTGTCTCACTGGGCTACTGGATAGCCTTCTGATGGAGCTGGAATGAGCTGGAACCAGCTGGAACCTTCAAATCTCCCCCTCCAGAACCATCAGAAGAGAATGTAATCAAACATTCATCCCGGCTATGTCTCTGCACAGCTCAAGCTTATCCCGAGTAACGACCTTTGTCATCATGTCTGCTGGATTCTCCTTTGTGTGGATCTTCACTAGTTTCAGTAACTGTTGCTCCATCACTTCGCGTATCCAATGATAGCGAATATCAATATGCTTCGTCCGGGAATGGTACATTGAGTTCTTGCTCAAGTCCAGAGCACTTTGACTATCACAATGCACCTTGTATTCCTTCTGCTGAATACCTAGTTCTTGGAGAAACCGCTTTAACCACAACATTTCTTTACCAGCTTCCGCTGCAGCAATATACTCTGCCTCTGTCGTGGATAAGGCTATGCACTTCTGCAACCTTGACTGCCATGACACAGCTCCCCCTGCAAAAGTGTAAAGAAATCCTGATGTAGATTTTCTACCATCAAGATCACCTGCCATATCTGAATCTGTATAGCCTTCCAAAACTGGTTCAACTTCCCCGTAACACAAGCATATCTTTGATGTACCCTTAAGGTATCTGAGAATCCACTTGACCGCTTCCCAGTGTTCTTTCCCTGGATTGGAAAGAAATCTGCTCACCATGCCCACTGCATGGGCAATATCTGGCCTTGTACACACCATTGCATACATTAGACTCCCAACTGCTGAAGAGTAAGGAATCATTGCCATATCTTCTATCTCCTTCTTTGATGAGGGACAGGAATTCTTGCTCAGCTTGAAATGATTAGCCAGTGGGATGCTGACTGGCTTGGCAGTATCCATGTTGAACCTTTGGATCACCCGTTCAACGTATTTCTCCTGTGATAGCCACAATTTCTTGGTTTTCCTATCACGAGTAATCTGCATGCCTAATATCTGCTGAGCTGGGCCTAAGTCCTTCATATCAAAGGACTTGGACAGTTCCTTCTTCAACTGGCTAATCTTTATTGCATCCTTTCCGACGATCAACATGTCGTCAACATAAAGTAGGAGTGCAACGAAATTGCCATCTGAGAATCTCTGAATATAAACACACTGATCTGCAGCAGTCCTCTTGTAGCCTTGACCCACCATGAATGAGTCAAATTTCTTGTACCACTGTCTGGGCGCTTGCTTGAGGCCGTACAGACTTTTCTTCAACTTGCAGACCAGATTTTCCTTTCTTGGAACCTCGAAACCTTCCGGTTGTTCCATATAGATTTCTTCATTCAGATCTCCATGAAGAAATGCAGTTTTCACGTCCATTTGTTCAAGCTCCAAGTTTAAACTTGCTACTAATCCGAGAATGACTCGAATTGAGGTCATCTTAACAACTGGTGAGAAGATCTCGTCAAAGTCAATTCCTTTTTTCTGTTGGAATCCTTTAACGACCAATCGAGCCTTATACTTCACCAATTTTCCACTGCCGTCTTTCTTCAGCTTGAACACCCATTTATTCCTCAGTGCTTTCTTGCCTTTTGGAAGTTTCACAAGCTCATAGGTTTGATTTTTCTGCAGGGAATCCATCTCATCCTGCATGGCTTGCATCCACTTGTCTTTATCTGCATGAGCTTGTGCCTCCTGGAAACTCTCCGGCTCCCCCTCATCAGTAAGCAGAATATAGTCTGACTCCGGATATCTATTCGACGGAATGCGTCCTCTTTCGGATCTTCGTGATTGAGGCTCATCAGCTATATGAGGTACACCATCCTCTGGTTGCTGTGATGGTCCTGCAACATCTGGTGGAGGGGATTGTTGCTCCCCCTGCTCAACACCTTCATCATCATCTTGTTCTGCTTCTGTAGCTTCATCCTGCACTTCGGCATTATCTGTGGCGAACTGTAATGGTGCAGGGTCTGGAACAATGTCCTGTGCACTGGAACTAGAACTGCTGGACTTTGTGGGATTTTCAAAGTCCTCATACGCCTGGTTTTCATGGAACACCACGTCCCTGCTCCTGATGATCTTTTTGGCCTTTGGGTCCCACAACCTGTATCCAAATTCTTCATCTCCGTAGCCAATAAAGATGCACGGAGTGGTCTTGACATCAAGTTTCTGCCTCTGCTCCTTGGATACATGTGCAAATGCTTTGCACCCAAATATTCTTAAGTGAGAATAGGAGGGATTCTTACCAGACCACACCTTCTCCGGAATATCAAAATTCAACGGTACTGATGGTGATCTGTTTATCAGATAACAGGCGGCACGAACAGCTTCACCCCAGAATGGCTTCGGCAGCTTTGCCATACTGAGCATGCATCTGACTCTTTCCACAATGGTTCGATTCATCCTCTCCGCTACTCCATTGTGCTGTGGGGTACGTGGAACAGTTTTCTCATGTCTGATACCATAATTTCCACAGTATGCTTCAAATTCTCTGGAAGTATATTCGCCTCCATTGTCTGTTCGGAGACACTTCAGCTTCGCTCCTGTTTCCCGCTCTACCATGGCATGGAATCTTTTGAAGCATTCGAGTACTTGATCCTTTGTCTTTAGGAAGTACACCCATACCTTCCGTGAAGCATCATCAATAAAAGTCAGAAAATATCTGTTTCCGCCCAATGATTCCACCTCCAGGGGACCGCAAACATCAGAGTGTACCAAGCTTAACAACTCTGATCTCCTCTTCATAGAGGAACTGAACGAGACTCGATGTTGTTTACCGAACAAGCAATGATCACAAGGATTTAGTGCAACATCCTTGTCAACTGTGATGAGATTCTTCTTTGCCAAAGTAAACAATCCCTTCTCCCCCATGTGACCGAGTCTCTGGTGCCACAGATTTGGTGAAGCCTCATTTTCAACTGCATTGAGGCTGTCTGAGCAATTCTTCACATGGGTCTTGTAGAGCGTGCCACAAATATGTCCTCGGGCGACAACCATGGCACCTTTCGTGAGCTTCCATGTGCCATTGCCGAAATGGTTATCGTAGCCCTGTTTGTCGAGGGCTATCCCGGAAAGTAGATTTAGCCGAAGGTCGGGCACGTGTCGGACATCCTTCAATACCAGTGTACAACCAACATTTGTTTTGATTTGAATATCACCAATTCCCACGATCTTGGAAGAACTGGTGTTTCCCATTCTCACCGTACCAAAGTCTCCAGCTTTGTACGTCGAGAAGAAATCGCTGTGAGAAGTGGCGTGGTATGAAGCTGCAGTATCTACCACCCACTCAGCGTCATGGTTTGAACAATGAAGGCATGTCTCCTCATTGACAGAAAGAATGGCCACGTCTTCTGCGAGAGTGACTAGCGTCTCTCCGTCTTGTTTCTTCGGCTGATTACTGCCTTGGCCTTGCTCTCGTAGCAACTTGCGGCAGTTCTTCTTCATGTGGCCTTGCATGCCACAATGGTAACACTTGTATGTAGGTCTTCCTCCGTCATTTGATCTCCCTGGATCTTGTGACCTTCCTCTACTCTGACTTCTTCCTCTTCCCCTGCCTCTGTTACCTCCTTGTTGTCTGCCTCTACTCTCAGTGACGAGGGCATTTGACTGGTCAATGCCAACATCCTTTCTCCTGGTCTCCTCATTGAACAGGGCATCCTTAACCATTGACATGGTAAGTTTATCTCCTGGAGCAGAATTGCTGAGAGAGACTACCAGCGTCTCCCAGCTGTCTGGTAGAGAACCCAGAAGCAAGAGAGCTTCTAATTCATCCCCAAAGTTCAACTCTGTTGATGATAGTTGATTTACCAGACTCTGAAACTCACTAGTGTGCTCGGCAATTGAAGTTCCTCCTTTTAACTTCAAATTCACAAACCGCTTTATCAAAAGGGCTTTATTCCGAGCAGTCTTGGCCTGGTACATATCTTCCAGCTTCTTCCACAAGACATGTGCATCAGTCTCTTGTGCAACATGGTGGAATACACTGTGGTCAATCCATTGCCTGATTTGACCGATGGTTTTTCTGTTCAGCTTCTTCCACTCCGTTTCTTTTGTCGGATCTGGATTTACACCTTTTACCTCCAAGGGATCGTACAAGTCTTTACAGCTTAGAAGATCTTCCATCCGAGGTCTCCAAATTGTATAATTTGAGGCAGTGAGTTTGATCATGGCTCCCGACGTTGATTCCTCCATGGACATATTGAGTTTTTAGGCTCTAAATGTCTCGATCAAAAATTCGGGGCTGAATTTTGCAAAACGGAGTGTACCGTTGCGTCCGGAACGGTTGAAATAGCTGGGAAAGAGTCCTGGTTCACCAAAAAAAACGGAGCTGAAATTTTTTTTTTCAGGCGACCCCAACCGAAGCTCTGATACCACTTGTTGGTTACCCAGGGCCAGAAAAAAAAATACCACACACAAGATATAAACAAAGAGGAATTCTTTATTTCTCTCTGGAAATAGAATACAAGAATTATACAAAATTCTTTCACTGAGATCTCTCCCGAATCTCTCTCTCTTTGTTTCTTCCTCACTGATCTTGAGCATACATTTGGCCTTCACTAAGCTTCCTACTTATAGGAGCTTTCTGGCCAAGAAAGTCAAGAAGAAGGGGACACAATTAAATGCTTTGGCAAGCTTTGTCAAAGTTTCAGCCGAAAGCTTCAACCACTCCTCCAACCACTCCATAGGCTGACAAAAGTAGGGTGGCTGCAAAGTCAAAGAAAAGGGAACACATTTAATGTGGTGTGGAAGCTTTTTGACAAATGTGGTGGTGGAAGCTTTTTGACAAAAGTGGTGGTGGAAGCTTTTTGACAAAAGCTTCAGCTGTCCACCGTCTGTCTCACTGGGCTACTGGATAGCCTTCTGATGGAGCTGGAATGAGCTGGAACCAGCTGGAACCTTCAATCTAGCCCTCTCAATCCAGTCATATTTAAGAGTTCTGCCCAATCAATCATACACCAATGGTATTATATGAGGTTTTTTTTTTTTTTTTTTGAACTGGGTATGATATGAGAAGTATATTGAGGTTTTGGATAGGCCAAGTGATGATGGGTTTTGAAGCTGGTACCCATGAGAGTTCAAAACCTCAAATCAAATATAAGTGAGCTGTTATTATAATCATTGGCGACACAGAGAAAGCCAAACTGCACTTGTGACTACTTGGAAATCTTAAAGAGAGAAGATTGATTGCATGCTGAGTATGATTGTGATCATAAGAGATTTATGGGCTTTCCTCAGGAATGAATGTTGAACTCCTTCAAGTATGCGTCAGAGGTAAGCCCTTTGATATCATTTTTAAACCCTTCTTCGCTGTTCTGCTATCATCATCGCACTTTAGGCTTTTCTCTTCTCAAAAATCAACAGAATCAACAAAAACTAAAGGTTTGGTTAAAGGACTGAGAGTCTTAGATGTCATAGCTTCAAAGCCAAGTTGTATTGACAATCGCCAAAGCCATCTTCGCCTCATTCAGGACTTTCTTCAGACAAGTTCATACCAGTTTACAGAGCAGCGTGTTAGTGATTATTACCCTTATTCAAATTCAAAGGAAGATTCAATCTTGATGCTTTTTAGGCTACACAAAGAAGGGTTGAAAACTGACGCAAGTGTTTTATCACATGCTTTGAGTTCATGTGGGTCTCCAAGAACTCTCAGTGTAGGAATTCAAATACACTGCATGTCAATCGTAAATGGGTTGATGGGCAATGTTTATATCGGAAGTTCTTTGATCACTTTTTACAGCAAATGTTGTGCATTAGACAATGCATACAGGGTGTTTGATGAGATGTCTATGAGAAACATAGTGTCCTGGACCGCAATCATGAATGGGTTTGCGCAAGAATGTCAAGTTGATATTTGCTTGGGTCTTTATCATAAAATGAGAAGTTCAAGACTGGCACCAAATGATTTTACGTTCACAAGTTTCTTGAGTGCTTGTACGGGTAGCGGATGTCTTGGGAAAGGAAAGAGCGTTCATTGCCAAACAATTCAAATGGGTTTCGATTCATATATCCATATTGCTAATGCTCTGATGTCAATGTACTGCAAGTGCGGGACTGTTAAAGATGCATTGTTTGTGCTTGAGAACATGAATTACAAAGATTTGGTGTCGTGGAATACAATGATTGCCGGGTATGCTCAGCATGGGCTTGCTTCTCAGGCCATTGGTCTTTTTGAAGAGATGATGATGCAAAGGGTGAAACCTGATGCCATTACTTTCCTTGGCATCCTTTCTTCATGCCGCCATGCTGGTTTTGTCGAACAAGGGTGGTTCTACTTCAATTCAATGGTTAAATATGGTATAAACCCAGAAATGGATCATTATTCATGCATTGTGGATCTTCTTGGTCGAGCTGGGTTGATAGAAGAGGCTCGAGATTTCATCAAAAAGATGCCTACTAATCCCAATGCTATCATATGGGGGTCATTGCTATCTTCGTGTAGGCTTCATGGCAATGTTTTGATAGGAATTGAGGCTGCAGAGAATAGGCTTGTACTGGAACCATGGTGTCCTGCTACCCACCTGCAACTGGCAAATATGTATGCCAGTGCCAGGTGCTGGGATCAGGCAGCACGCATTAGGAAACTTATGAAAGACAAAGGGATGAAAACGGATCCTGGGTACAGTTGGATCGAGATAAAGAATGTGGTTTCTAGATTCAGAGTGGAGGACAAATCCAATACTGAAGTAAGTGAAGTTCTCGTCGTGCTAGATGGTTTGGTAGACCACATGAGTGGTACACATTGTGTTCCTGGAATGCATGAAGAGGAAGCTGACTATCATCTGTACACAGCAATATAAGCTATGGAGATTCCTCTATGTGGTATTTCAAATCATTCATGCTCCAGACTAGGGCACATGGTACTTGAGCTTGGAGTTTCAGCTTGGATTGTTTTTTGGCCATGTCTTCAGAGGGGGGGAACCACTGTAACATGGAATTTACAAAATCACCTGTCGATTTCAACGTAGGGATTCATTCATTTTAGCCCGACATTTACCGGATGATCAATCTGAAGGAGGTATGTAGGTGGCATAAGATGTTTCGAACCTCTAACGAGACATGAATGAGCAGAGAATCAAGTTTCAGGATCCGGAAAAGAATACGAAGAAGTTTCAGGATCTAAATCTATGGCCTTAGCCGGAGTTCTTCCTAAGGACCATAGAGCAGAGCTGCTAAAGGGTTTTGCTCCCAAACTGGTGCTGTCCGTGATTTTAGCTATTTAAGCTTTATCAATGTCAGGTAGATACTGTGTTTATGGCAGCCTCAATGAACTTGAACTCTCTGCTCTGGAATAAACTTACAATGAGATTAATACTTGGAAGAGACATCCATGTCTTCGACGATAATGAGTTCCTTGCTACCTGACATCTGCTGCAGAACAAATTGGTCGTTGGGCCTGGAAATGAGAAAATCTCAATTTGTAAAAGAAAAAATGTTTCACTTCAGCAAATAAACATGATTTGGAATGTAAATTCGAATGGCATGAAGTGAGTCGGTCCACCTTCGAATCAAATATACATGATTATCTTAAAGTCACTCTCAAGTTTCATAAAAAATGGCTTCAGCGTCTTCCACTCTCAAGTACCTCCCCAGGTATCAAACTTCTCACAATCTTTACACTCACCAAAACATTGAGGGTGGTGTAGTACAATTGTTGAAAGAACCACACCTTGACAATAAGTGAAATATCTGCCCACATGGTTTCCAAGGCAACTTCCCACATAGTTTCCATGGCAAGGAGAAGTGATAACACATTGCAGACACCAAATATGAACGTCATATCCTGTTTCCTTGACCAGAGCAGGACACCCAAGAATAAATCATTTCGTTTTTCTTCTCCACAACATTTCAGACCATGTTCACAACCTCAAAGGTTAGTTTTAACATGAGGGGAAAAAAATTCTATTAAAAATCCAGTGGAACCTAAACACAGTAAAAATGGATAATTCCGATGCATGTAAAACAAGAATACACATCCCTAACCGGATCAAACAATAGGAAGGCAGCTACTGTGTATTGCTTGGCTATTTCGCCAATAATATGCAACTATTGACTGCATTAAACATTAGAAGGTAAAACGTAGAGGCATTTTCCATATCCTTTGGTGTGCAAAATACCTAAACAAACTCTGAAATGTGAACATCAAAATACTCTCATCAACTCGGAAAAACTCAAAGTGTACTATGGAGTGTGTCGAGGCACATAATCATGTAGGTGATATAGAGTACTACTACAAGTCCTAACCTCAATTTATATCTCAGAGATTGCCCCAATAAGAACTAAGGAAGTTTAAGGGATAATAAAAAATCAATGGAGAACTCGCATCGAGATTTGATTGTTGAGACAGAAGCCTCTGTTCTTGGTGAGAAATGCATGCATCGCCTGGGTCTTTGAGGGAAAGCGTGTAAGCGCCATTTTAATGGGGCCCGAGGATGCCGGCCTGAAACAGTAGAACAAAGGATCCACTTTCGAGAAAGATACAAAAAGGAACAAAAATGAGACATCAAAAGCAATATATTCAGTACTGACCTGACGAACATCTGGATGGAGGTAGCATCATACTGGCAACCAGAAAGGAAGCGCTCTACATCATCTTGAAGTGCATTGCGAGGGATTCCTTGCAGTAAAATCTGTGAAAAGGAGACACACATCAAATAATCTCAATCTGCGAATGTAGTGCAACAAATATTCAAATGTGTTTGGCATTGTTACGGAACACAACGGACACTAAAACTTTTGGACACGTGTCTGACATCTTTATGTATGTGTCAGTATTTGAAAAACAAAAATTTCTTTCCATACGTGCCCGACACTTGGACCCTTGGCTCCATGCGATCAACAAAACTCAAAAGTTAAGAGAAGACTTTATCATAGCATGAACACAAGTATGATGGTTAAGAGGAATTAGAAGAGAGGTCAGTATAAAATTCACTACTACATTTTATTCCGTTTCTAAGCAAAAATAACATATGGGAGTCTTTAACTAAAGGAAGGCATAGAGAGGATCAAAGGAATCATCAATAATTATGCATCCTCACACTACTTTGTCTATACCAGGTAGGTAATTGCTTAATATCATAATTATTCATAAGTTGAAGGTTTCATCTCGCACAATAGATATAAGATTGACTTTGTATATTGCAAAATTGTTCATAAACATAGAGATAAACTCAAAATGATACATATAAAACTCCATTATTTGTTGTTGTCCTCTCATTGTGTTTGTGTCCTACATTTTTACGTTTTTTCATGTCCATCAGTGAAGTAGAATTCGGATGCCATTTTCCTTATGCAATTTACCCATGTGCAATGCCTATCCAGCACAAAAACACCTCGTCTTGCGGCTTGATCCCAATTACCAACAGCTTGAACCTTGAGAACTAATAAAAGTGACTTATTTTGATTGAAAAATAAGGCAAATATAGTTTTCTCTGCCTTTAAGCTAAGATCAGGAGTAGCAACATGAAAATACAAACTTCAAGTAAGAGAACAATTTTAAAAAAAAAATCCTGAACTTCTACTTACAGCTTTTCCATCATATGGTACAATGAGATCCCATTGGGAACGGTTAGGTATCTAAGAACAAAGAAGAAAAGATTATCAGCCCATTAATCACAACAGATAACACAAAGTGATTGCAAATGTGTTTATCCAGTGGCATTAGCCGCGTTACCCTCTCCAGTTTGTACAAGCGACCCTTTCTACCAATTGCCCTAATAGCAGCATCATAGGCAGACCTAGAGGGGAATTGAACCATCCTGTATGCAACCATAAAACATGAAATGTAAAAAAATTTCATGGAATAGTTAAGGTATTAATTCCAACTCCAAGTTCCTCCCTAGGAACAAATGCAGGGAATAAGATACATATCCTACCATACACAGATAAATGCATATGCAAATAACATACATGCAACACAGCACAAGGAAAACATTACATTGCCACTGGGGAGTAGGAAAATTTCATGGAATAGTTAAGGTATTAATTCCAACTCCAAGTTCCTCCCTAGGAACAAATGCAGGGAATAAGATACATATCCTACCATACACAGATAAATGCATATGCAAATAACATACATGCAACACAGCACAAGGAAAACATTACATTGCCACTGGGGAGTAGGCTCGATTGTAATCAACTTTGACATCATCCATAGTCAAATTACACCCTTCTAACAAATTGAAAATATCACTCTTTGTCGTATTTCTTGAAATACCAGTCAATCTCCCATACACCAAACCTGAGAGAGAGAGAGAGAGCACAAACAAAAATGTTGGGAACTAAAGATTAAACCATTCCACAGTTCATAAAGTCATTTGTTGATTCAAACAAAAGAAAGAAAGAGAAAGAGAAAGACATCGCAATTAGCCATGAATCAAATTTACTTTTCGCAAATTTCATTATAGAAAATGACTGGGTACTAAAATTGACATTGAAACCAAGTAATAACCGACCCAATTAAAAGTAAATGTAAATCAACAAAACATAAACCAAATCGAGACTACTAAAGGAACTCTAACCGTCCTTTTGGAATCTGAGAAAACAGAGGAAACAAACTGGAAAATGGAGTTACGAACTTCATGCTTTTCAATGGTTCTGCAACCCTATTCGAAAAAAAATGTTTTTGCTACACCCCAAAAATGGAAGTTCTATTCATCTGACACAAAAAAATTTATTAGGCCGCCCCCTTGACTCCTCAGTTGTTGAAAATTCCACATGTTCTCAGTTACAAAACCAAACCTTCCATAAATACTCTAACGCCTGATCTTAATAACGAAAAAGAAAGCAAAAACAATGAACCAAAAAAAATTAAATGAAGAATTATCCATAGTACCAAAAAGTGAAAATTTCCAGAATTTTATTCATGTTAAACCTCCAATTACACTACATGAATAAATATTCATATATTGAGCCCTAAACCCAAGCTCAACAGAGTAGGAAACGAAACAAAACAAAATAAAAAATGCTTTTTTTTCTTTTACCCTTAAACGTATAATAAGATTGAACCAGACATTACCCTTAAACGTATGTCGATTCTCAAATATAACCGTATAAACCCTAAACCCTAACTTGTGTGAAAGAACAACATTATGTTAAATTATTGAGTAAAAGATTAAACGTTGGATGTTTCCGGCGGACCTGTGTTTGGAACTTCAAGAAATGAATCAATGGATGCGCCCAGATTTGGCTCCTCAGCTTCGGTTGAAAAACGTCTCAGCGAATCGCGAAGAATCGATGCTAAACCTTGATTTTGATGAGCAATCCGAACTATATGGTTGGATTTGATTACGGTCTTAAGAAGACTCCCCTTCAGCATTTTCGGAGATTTGAATGAGAGAGGTTGGTCGTAGCCAAGAGTGGTAAGGAAGAAGTGAGAGGCACTATGCAAAGAAAGAGTTGCAAGAATAGCAGTTGCAGAGAGACACGGTGTCGTTTTCGTAAGATAAAATTACAGAAAGCTCCCCTCTAGTGTTTTATAGTAACGAAACTTACCCATTTAGTTTGTGAAATAACATAGAAGCCTTGACAATCCGTACATTATTGACCCAAACTTCACGGAGCGAAACTCATTGTATATAAATGGATTTAAAGTCCATTAAAACAATATGGATATCTTTTGCGTGCTACTTCACTAGAAATCCCACTATTGCATATGGGTTTCTCCTCAAAGGCATAAACCCCAAGGGGGTGTTTGTTTCATAGGATAAAGGCAGACAACATAGGGCATGTTTGTTACAATTATTATATAAGCCTGGTATTGAAAATGTATTTCTTACATTTTCAATACCAATGGATATGAGTACTAGTAATAAAAATTATTCTAATCTCATCTCATATTTGTTTATTCAATAGATACTATGGTGGGTCCTATAAATAACCATCTATTATATTATATCTTATATAACAAATATACCATTTTACCCTTAACATCATCCATTCCATTCAAAATAATTTTTAAAAAAAAAATTAAAAAAAAAATACCAGTGACAATGTACGCTTAAACATAATACAAAGAAAAAATTCAAAAAAAAAAACCGGTATCACCGTATGCTTAAACATAATAAAAAAAAATTCAAAACAATATTTTTTTAAAAAAAATTAAAAAAAACCGTTAACATCGTACACTTAAATATAATACAAGAAAAAAATTCAAAATAATTTTTAAAAAAAAATAAAAAAAAAACCAATGACATCGTATGCCTAAACATAATAAAAGGAAAAAATTCAAATTAATTTTTTTTAAAAAAAATCGTTAACACCGTACGCTTAAACATAATACAAGAAAAAAATTCAAAATAATTTTTAAAAAAAAACCGGTGACATCGTACGCTTAAACATAATATAAGGAAAAAATTCAATTTTTTTTTTTATATGTGAACTCTTCACATAGGAGGGCATTTGTGTCTTTTTACTCTATTATACCGTCCTTTTATTTGTACCGGGAATATAATATCACTGGTAGGTGGTATTGCTCAGTACCATATAGAAGGCATTTAAGTTACTGTTCACACCGGGTCGGTACTATGACTGTAGAGACAAATAAAAGAGGATTCTATTGGCTCAATAATCTATGTTTTATTGATAAATATCAAAGGCTTATATAGCCATACAAAAAACTGAAATAGAGAAAAGATAGCCACCAAATACTCAACGTGATTTGGGTAACAGCAAAACAGAAAAATCAAAAACAAATTATCCTAAACAATAGGATTTTATTCTAACAGACAAATCCTAACTCAAAGCAACCACTTTCAACATTCCCTCCCTTGAACTTATTGCTTCTAAAACACTCAGTTCAAATCTAGAACGGTACAAACTCCAAGTTCTTCACGAAATCTCTGGAAATCTTCTAGCTTCAGTGGTTTTGTCATCAGGTCTGCAACTTGATTTCGGGTTCCACAATGAATCAGATTAATAACCCCTTCTTTGATGAGATCTCTGAGGAAGTGAAAACGTACATCTATGTGTTTAGATCGACCATGTAACACTGCATTCTTTGAAAGCTTAATAGTAGAACTGTTATCACATTTCACCATAGTGCTTCCTTCTTGTGAATGATCAAGTTCTTTTAACACTCTTCTCATCCATATTGCTTGACACGCACAAGCTGCCGCTGCCACAAATTCAGCCTCAGTTGTTGATAGAGTAACAATGGGTTGCTTCCTTGATGACCAGGCTACTGCACCTTCACTTATCATAAACACATAGCCAGAGGTGCTTTTTCGATCTTCCAGATCACCTGCATAATCACTGTCTGTGAAAGCCAACAGATTATTATCTCCTCCTTTCTTGTATAGGATTCCATAATTCATGGTTCCTTTTAGATATCTCAAAGCTCTCTTTGCTGCTAGTAGATGTAACTCAGTTGGATTAGACATAAAACGACTAATCAAACTTACAACAAATATAAGATCGGGCCGAGTTGCTGTGAGATACATCAAACTTCCGACAATCTGTTTGTACAATGTTTCATCAACTTTGATTCCCTTCTCATCCCTGCATAATTTATATCTTGGAACTATGGGATTGCAGACTGAATTACACTCCTTCATACCAAAACGATCTAATATTTCAGCTGTATATTTTCTTTGACATATAAAAATGCCATCTGTTCTTTGTAGCACTTCAATACCAAGGAAAAATCTCATTTTCCCTAAATCAGTCATATCAAATTCCTTTTTCATGGAACATTTAAACTCACACAACATATTTTCATCATCACTAGTGAACAACAGATCATCAACATAGATACATACAATGAGAATTTTACCTTCTTTATTCCTTTTGATGAACAAAGTTTGTTCACTGTGACTTTTCTGAAATCCCTCCTTGATGAAGTAAGACTCAATTCGACTAAACCAAGCTCTTGGGGCCTGTTTTAGTCCGTAAAGTGCTTTGCGTAGCCTGTACACCTTCTGCTCACTTCCTTTCTTCTCATATCCCAAGGGTTGCTCCACATAAACCTCTTCACTTAACTCTCCATGTAAAAAGACAGATTTGACATCTAGTTGATAGAGTTTCCAGCCTTTATTTGCAGTAAGTGCTATGATCAACCTCACAGTATCCATTCTAGCCACAGGTGCAAAAACCTCTGTATAATCTACTCCATGCTGCTGCGAGTAGCCTTTAACAACCAGCCGCGCTTTGTATTTATCAACCACTCCATGCTCATTCAGTTTATTCTTATAGACCCATTTTACTCCTATTTTCTTTGCTCCAGCTGGTAAATTGACTAACTCCCAAGTCTGATTTTTCTCAATGGACTTAATTTCGTCATCCATAGCCAAACGCCACTTTAAACTCTTTACTGCTTCCTTGAAATTCAATGGATCTGAAGATACATTGAATGCCATATTCATCTCCTCTTCTTCGGATAGACCTTCTCCTGCAACATAATCTTTCATCCACGAAGGAGGATGCTGGTTTCTCTTCACTCTTTCTTCATTGTTGGTGCTTGTAGGGACAAGTTCAGCTCCAATGACTTCTTCAATTTCGGTTTCGTCTGTATCAGCCCTTCAATTTCACTTTCAGATTCGTCTGCTCCATCAACAACTCCTTCTTCTTCTATATTTTCTCCATTTTCTCCATCAATTTCACTATCAGCCTCTTCTTCTACATTTTCTCCATAGTCCTCCACATTTTCGCTGTCATCCCATTCTATATCCATCAACAACTCCTTTTCATAACTTGCATCCCAATCCAATTGTTTATTTTCTTCAAAAATTACATTTTGGCTCACGACAATTTTTTTTGGCAATGGGATCAAACAATTTGTACCTTGTGGATTCATCGCTTACACCAAGAAGCACACAACTAACACTTTTGTTATCGAGTTTTGTTCTCTTTGCATCAGGCGTATGGACATGCCCCACACATCCGAATACTTTAAAATGTTTTACCGAAGGCTTTTCACCACTCCATGCCTCTTCTGGCATTTGGTTTTTCACGGCTACTGTGGGTGAGCGATTCAATACATACACCGCCCATCTGACCGCCTCAGCCCAAAAACTTTTTGGCATTCTTTGCTCTGACAATCTAACAAGATTCATCACGGTCCGATTTTTGCGTTCAGCCACTCCATTTTGTTGCGAAGTGTAAGCCGTGGTCAGCTGCCTTTTTATCCCATTCTACTGGCAATACTCATTGAATTCCAGAGAATTAAATTCTCCTCCTCTATCTGTACGCAAACACTTAACAGGCAAACTGGTTTCCTTTTCCACAAGAGTTTTGAAACATTTAAAGAAATAAAAAGTTTCTGATTTTTCTGACAGAAAATATATCCATGCTTTCCTCGAATAATCATCTATGAAGCATAATATGTACCTCTTATTGCTGTTAGAAGCTGGAGTAATAGGGTCGCATATGTCAGCGTGGATCAGTTGTAGCTTTTGAGTTGCTCTCCATTTACTCTTCTTGGAAATGGAATCACGATGTTGTTTACCCTTTATGCATTCAATACACACTACTGCAGAATCTGGAAATTCAAGAAGGTCTTTAACCATTTCTTTTGTCTGCAATATCTTCAAGCCTTTGTAACTGAGATGAGCATATCTACGATGCCACAGTTGATTGATATTTGGTGCAGTAGCATTGAAACATGATTGACTTTGGGTTTGAACAGACAGTACGAACATTCTATTTGCCGTCATTTTGGTTTGAATAATCAAACCTCTGTGAGGATGATATATTCGGCACATCCCTGATTGAATTAGAACAACCAAACCTCGTTCTTGCAATTGGCCTAAACTCAAGAGATTGTTCTTAAGTTCAGGTATATAAAACACATCAGTGATCACATAAGCTATTCCATTCAACAGCAACTTCACATTTCCCTTTCCAAGCACCTGCATTTCAGTGTTGTTCCCAAGCTTTACAACTTGTCTGAACGAATCATCCATTTCATTGAACCTGAATTTATCTCCACACATGTGATTTGAGCATCCCGAATCTAAGAACCACGCCTCATGTCTCTTTGGATTGTTCATCTCCACGTATGACATCAGCAAGATCTCTTCTTTTTCATCAACCTCAGCATAATTCGCCTCTTTCTCCCATGAAGGACACTCATACTGAAAGTGCCCAAGATCATGACATTTGTAACACTCAACTGTGGCCCGATTGAAGCTCTGTCTTCCCCTTCCTCTACCCCGTCCTCTAAAGATGCCTCTGTCTCGTCCTCGTGTGGAAAATTTCTTAGCTGAACTGACTTTCAAAGCATGTTCCTCGCCATTTTTCTTTCGGAACTTCTGTTCATGTACAATCAAAGAGCTTTGCAACTCATCAACTGAGAGGGAATCGATATCCTTCGACTCTTCAATAGAACAAACAATGTAATTAAATTGTTCTGTTAAAGAGCGAAGAATTTTTTCCACTACTTTAACATCTGCAACGTCTTCTCCATAATTTCGCATATTATTAGCGACTGTCATCACTCTTGAAAAATAATCAGAGATAGACTCTCCAACTTTCATCTCCAAAACTTCAAAATCTCGTCGAAGTGCTTGAAGTTGTGCACGTTTGACTCTTTCATTCCCTTGGTACTTTTTCTTCATTGACTCCCATATTTGTTTGGATGTGTCCTTTTGAAGGATGGTCTTCAGGATTGATTTGTCAATTGACTGAAAGAGATAATTTTTTACCTTTAAATCTTTCAGCTTGAGGTCATCTAACGTCTTTTTCTGTGCAGCAGTTGTCCCCTCTTCATTTTCAGCATCGTACCCAGTTTCAATGAGATTCCAATACTCCTTTGATCTTAGGAAATTCTCCATCAGCATGCTCCAGTGATCATAATCTCCATCAAACTTGGGAATGTTGGCCTGACCAAAGCTAGCATTTCCTTCTGTTGCCATCTCTCAGTGTTTCACTCACAGGTGTTTCACTCACAGGTGTTTTCACTCTCCTTATGTTAGGATACTGCGGTTCCTAACCTCACACACTCAAGTTTCAACAATCAGGCCCCTGTTTAGAGCTCTGATACCAATTGTAGAGACAAATAAAAGAGGATTCTATTGGCTCAATAATCTATGTTTTATTGATAAATATCAAAGGCTTATATAGCCATACAAAAAACTGAAATAGAGAAAAGATAGCCACCAAATACTCAACGTGATTTGGGTAACAGCAAAACAGAAAAATCAAAAACAAATTATCCTAAACAATAGGATTTTATTCTAACAGACAAATCCTAACTCAAAGCAACCACTTTCAACAATGACCCGTAAAATAATAATGAACGAAAAATGTCAAACAAACAAGGTATAAAATGAGCCCCACATACTATTTTTCTAATCTCACCCCCTTATACCACTCCTATCCTTGAAACAAACTAGCCCATATGCGGGATTGGACTTAAATTATCTTGGGAGCCCACATACCCCTCATTTGGGTATGTTAAAATGGGTGGGATAATCGTTGGGTGTGAATTCATCAGGCCGTATGAATTCAAAGGCAAATATCCCATAAATCAGATATATGAACCCCATGGAGTAGATGGGATTAAAATTCTGTCAACAAGATACACATGTAATTTTACAAAAAAGTCCCTTGCACAGTGAATTCAGCTTTGGTTTTTACCCCTTTCACTCTCATTATTTCCCCCTCTCATCCACGGTGAAGAAGGCAACAGGTTTTCTTCTGGGTATGGCTATATATCTCTCTCGTCATCTATTTTTCTCAATCGAAACCCTCTTCAACCCATCTTTTTCACAAGCACAAAACACACTATAACAACAAACCCACCATCGCACCATTGAAACTCAACCCACCAGATATGCCTCCACCGATTATAGCAGACCATTGGCCACTAATGCTTCAAATCTTGATTCCAACCGAAATGGTGGAGTAGCTTCTGATAACGATTGGCGATACTAGGTCTGTCAGCAGCTCATGACCATTGATTCTCTCTCTCTCTCTCTCTCTCTCTCTCTCTCTCTCTCTCTCTCTGTTCATCATGTTCTTTTCGTCTCTGTTGTCTCTCTCCCCATCGGAGATACCTCTCGCACAAGGATTCAAAACACACACACACACAATGATTCAAAGTCACATGCACACAAACAGATTCTCACTCTCTCGCACACACGTGTTTGATATTGGGAAAAATTATGAGTCATCTGTATTGTGTAGTTTGTTGTTACTTTGTTAGGTTTTGAGGCTTTGGATTTTGGTAAAATCATCATAAATTGTACTAGAATTGATTGTTTAATAAACAAGTGATACACCAATTGATTCTCATGTTTATGAAATTTCGGCTATTGCATTCCTTTGTCAATATCGTTTGTTAATTAATTTCAATACAATATTTTGGGTCGATTAAATATATTTGTGGTCGACTATTTTAAATTTGTTTATGGAGTACTGTCTGGATCCCTGTCCAAACTACCAATTTTTTGAAGTTATTTACAAAAATAATGTTTAAACGGATGTTACACTTGTGGAATAAACGGATATTTAATCACCTTCTTTGTTGCCTGTATTCTGTATGCTCTTTGCACAAGGCATATACATGTATTTAGGTCCTATTAAAAACCTAAACCATATTGCTTTTTTTTGTTAGGGAGGGTCTCCATAAAAGCAAATTGCAGGCGGTTTGTAAACTTATATATAATATGTGATTGTCTATTATTATGTTTTTGTTTCTCGATAAGTAGTATTTTTGGATGACAATTTGTATATCTCGGATGTTACGCTTTTGATGGGCGATTCATATGATTTTGTGATGAATTATGTGTTGTACAAAATTCAATTAACAAAAATTATGAACAAATTTTTGACTTTGTGTTGTTAAAAAACACAATTTATTAAATCAGAATAGTGTTCAAAACTAAGTACGTAATCATCCTCATTTTGGATTGACATTATATCAATTCAAAGTTGGTATATGATTGGATTAGATTTTTTTACAAATGGTGCAATGGTCATTTCACCATCTTTCATCTACACATGTGAATGGGGCTCACAAAACAAATATTTTCCATCCAAATATAGGATAGGATGGGATACTATTGATTAGGATTTTTTGAAATGAGTCAAATTCATTTTGAGTTGAAATCAAGTTCAATTTATGTTTGATTATTAATTCATAATTCAGAGTAGATTTTTTTTTTTTTTTTGCTGGGTAAAATAAGAGTGCAAGAGAAAATAAGGAATTAATGACCGCAAAAGACATAAATGTAAATCTACCAAGGATCTCTACTCTACCAAATCTTCTAACAACTCTCTATCTTGTGTCACTCTACTCCTAACTAGATTTGGTAGCTGTGACTCAGTCAAGCATCCTTTGTAGTTTGAAGATAGGCCTCATCTTGCTAATTCATGTGTTGCACTGTTTGCCTCTCTGGGAGTATAAGAAACTCCCCATTCTTCATGTTGTGATAACATGAACTGTATATCCTTGATTATGTTGGAAATGGACTAGGGGATCTTGACATGAGGCAAAACAATTGCATGTACAACCAACTGATAGTCGCTTTCAAAGATGGTGTAGCTCCAGTTCATTTGACGAGCCTATGGAATTGTTTCCCTTAATCCCAATGATTCAGCAACTAGGGGATCTTTACCTTGATCTTGAGAGACAAGAGCTTCTATGACATTTCCTTCATTGGTTCTTGCGATAGTAGCAATACAAGAACACTTTTTGGCAACCGATGCATCTACGTTGATTTTTAATTTCCTTTTGAGTGTCTTGTACCATTTTCCTATTGAGCAGTGTGCTTGCTCCCCAGAGTTGTATTTAATTAACAGGAATTCCCAAGCGTAACAAAGGGTATCTTTTGTAACTTGGTCGATTATCGAGGTCGTATCATCAAGGAAGACAATTGGTTCAAAGGTGATAAAATAAAAAGAAATAAAAGTTTGGAATTTTGAGAGTATTTGAAAGTTGAAAAACTAAATTAATTAAAGAAATAACACTTAGATGAAAGAACCGGTTGATCGGTAGAGATCATCTCACCGTGAATAGGTATTTTGACTCAAATTCCATAACTCACTCGAGATTGTGGTCAAGCTTCTCCCAAGCGGTAGATATTCACTAAATACCCAATTTAAATAACAAATACGTACCCGAATCAATTGAATCGATTTGCAAAATTAATTCAATTGCAGTGATTACAAAAATTACTCGTGCCAAGTCTTAATTGTCAGCGGGTAAGCAAGAAGATGTACAATTGAACATCTTCCCAATTAACCTATTCAATTGACCTAGATAACTCGACAGTAGACTAGCCCTAGTTTTGAGTCAAAATCCCCAATTCACGGATGAGACTACTTCATTTGATCAAACCGGTGAACGACTACTCACGCATGACAGAAAGTAAATTAAAAGCGATTGAAGAAAGCATTATTTTAAATTAAAGCAAGAAGAAAAGAATTAAAATTCCAAGAATTGAAATTGCAAGTAATGTAATTACCTTGCATTGAAATAGCAATGGAAAGAAATCGTTCGCCGAAAGTAAACAAAAGTAATTGCTTTGCAAAAATTAAAGACTTGAATTTAAAGAGAGCTTGTAAAGTAAACAATGGAGAAAGAACTAAAAAGAAGAAGAAATACTAAAAACCCTAGGAGAGAGAAGAAGAAGAACAGTGAATTCAAAGATCGAATGGGAACCCCTTTCTTTTGTTAGACTTGAGTATTTATAGGGAGTCTTGTGCTGATTTCTCTCTTTTTAATCCACCAATCATTGTCTTTAAAATAACCCAGAAGATTGCCTTTCCAAATCTGTCATCGCAACAAATTTATAGGAACCTACCGGTAGGAAGCAAAAAACGACCTACTAGTATGAAGCAGAAAATGGCCTATCGGTAGGACTGTTAACTGTTTTCCTCCTACTGGTTGCTTTAATCTTCTACTGGTAGGACGCCCTTTTATCTTTAACCCATAGGATAATACTCATCTACAGGTAGGACAATTCTCTAAATTGCACCTACCAGTAGGAGTGATGACCTACTAGTAGAACCTCTGATTAACCATCAAAAGTGTTATTTTATTATATTTAATAATTGGTTAATTGCATATTATTTGTGATTAAATGTGTTAAATTCCTTGATTTTCTAATTTGATACTTTTTCTAGTTGTTTGGTTTATTTTGCAGGTAAATTGGTTGATTTAAAGTAATAATGGATAATGCAAGTGAAGCAATCACTAGAGGAAGAATCACAATTGATAAGGATTGAAGAGTCAAGATTGGGATAGGAAGATTTGAAGATAAATCAGAATTTTAATCATTATAAGAGTCCAAGTTAGAAGAAAACTCATTTAAAGTTGGATTAGGAAAGTTTCCTAAAATATAAGGATTTGACACGTCTTCAGTATTTCATTCATTAATTTTGACTCTGATATCGGATTGATCTGATTTTTTTGGGGTTGGAAAG
This sequence comes from Ilex aquifolium, assembly GCA_951799425.1. Taxonomy (NCBI): domain Eukaryota; kingdom Viridiplantae; phylum Streptophyta; class Magnoliopsida; order Aquifoliales; family Aquifoliaceae; genus Ilex; species Ilex aquifolium. The sequence continues at coordinate 8,981,117 of OX637399.1, read as the reverse complement.
AAGACTTCAAGTGCTACAGAAGTGTATTTCACGAAAATTTCGTGATTCAGCCTCTAATATGCGAAATTCAAACTCGAAGTCTGAACAGATTTTGTACCCGCGGGCCCCAAGATTTATGCATGGGATTTAACCTTACAAGACATCTTTTTGGGAAAGGAATTCCTTCCAACCTGTACTTAGGATTTATTTTACTATAAATAAGGGCTCTCATCTATTGAGAGAGGGAGATTAGGATTTAGATTATTTATTCTTTTTTCCATCTTTTTATTTTTAGTTCGTCATGTCTGGCTAGAAGGCTAAGCTAGGGCTAAAGGAAAACCTCTCAGTGAAGTACGGTATTATCATTGACTTTGCACTTAATGATTTATGATATTGTGTTAACTTAATTTCTGATCTTTTAGTAAAGTTTTTATTCTGTAAAAACTCCTGAGTTGTTGTGCCATGTACATCGATTGCTTGAGTTTCCCTGCGAATAAATAACTGGTTATTCCACGTTTGAAGTGTTAGCATTGTTTCATAAAATGATATGATTAATTTATTATTCAGGTTCCTGAATAATCCTTTGATCATAACTTTTGGTTTCATCACTTGATTTGTTATTTGGGTTAACCGACATTTAATTCATGTTTCAAATTAAGCCTCAAGTCTTTTGTTATTACCGTATGAAATTGAGAGGGAGTACCTGATGCTCTAGTATTTTTTTTTTATTACTGTTTTAATTATTAAAGCCAATTGTTTTCAGTCAACAACTCTTCAAACAAAACTTTCTCATTTTAATTTATTAGTATTTGTGTGATTGTTTATTTGTTACAATTCCTTGTGGATTCGACCTCGGACTTCCGAGAATATATTACTCTGCTCAACCTACGTTTGGGTTTACACTTTTAAAGTTGAAGCAAGTTTTTGGCGCCGTTGCCAGGGAATTGTTTGAAGGCAAAGAACACATCGTCATCTATTGAGGTTTGCTTGATTTGAGATTCGTCACAGATCCGGTAATCTCATCTCTTTTTTTTTTTTATTGTTAATTATTTGTTTTATTTTTCCTCAGGTTAGATATTTCATAATTTTTATTTTTATATTTTATATTTCTTTTAATGTGGTGTGAAGATTTTCCCCGATGGAGGAACTGTGTGTGCTTTGTGATGTGTATGGGCATCCCATTGAGGTTTGCCCTTTAATTCCAACTGCTCGAAAAATTTTGAGGAATGGGACAATTGTCTTACCTAATTCTTTTCAACCTTACCCCGACCATTGTTTTGAAACTTTTTATCCCAATTTTGGTTGGGGGAATGAACATTATCAGTTACCTATCTATGTCACATCACCACAAGACCCTCCCCAATATCCACCCTACCATGACCCACAAGAAGAGAATTTGGAGAATATTTTTAACGAATTTATGCAAAGCCAACTAGCTTTCAATGCCCAAACAAGTCAAGATATTAAAGAGATAAAAGATATACTCAATATATTGATACAAGAAAAAGATATACTCAATCTATTGATACAAAAACAAGAGGTTAAAAATAGTCAATATAGTGAGAGTGATTCTTTTCCTGAACTACAAACTGAGGATGAATCCATTAATACTCTTAATAGTGAAGAATTAAGTGACATTATTATTCCACAAGAGGCTAATGAGCCCAAAGACCTTTCATTATCAACAAGTAGTAATGAGATTCACATATCTAATCTTAGTGAGGGTATGAAAGTTGAGTTGTGTGTTGTAATTGATAAAAATCTATTTTCTATCTCATTGTTAGATTTGCATAAAAATGTATATATCTCCCTTTTCTTGCATACTCTAATAATATATTGGGTATATGAGTGGATAGTTCAATTAAAAGAGCTGCTTCGACACCACATTTTTAAGCCAATAAAATTGAATGGTCGCACATTCAAATATGATTTTAAACCGGATTGAGTGTGAGCTTTTGTTTTTATTTGTACATAGTAGTTAGATTTTATTTTATTTTATTTTTAATTTTAGTTTTGTTTCTATTTGTTTTAATTTATAGTTTTTTTTTTTTTGTTGAGTTTTTTTTTGTAGGTTTTAGAGTTGTTGCGGTACCAAGTATTCCTATCCCTTTTATCTTTATTCATTATTTTTACTGAGCAATAAGATATTTATTTTTACATTGAGGACAATGTTGGATTTAGGTTGGGGGGTATGAGTATGCTTTGTGTTGTGAAAATTCCTTCTGTTGTGAAAATTCCTAGTTTATTTTTTTAGTTTATTTACTTTGCTAAAAAAAAAAAAAAATTGTTGGTTATTAAATATTTAAATAACATTTTTATGCATAGTTTGACACCACAATATGAGAATAATTTGTTTAACTTTAAATTTGCAATTGTTTAAGCACCACATAGAACTTTGATGGGTCAGGCCCAAAGGGCCCAATTCCATGTTGAAGCCCAATTGTAATCAGAGACCCACCAAGGCTAAATCCAAGTCCAGCCCATTTGGGGCCTGATTAGCACTCAAAAGTAGCATATTGTTATGCTCTTTTTGGACTAATTATACTTTGATGGAGTTTAAATGATGATATTTTAGGTTCTAAAGTGAAGGAAAGTCCAAAGGCATCCAAGAAGTACATCTGAGGGACAAATGCCGAATTAACGCAAGACCAAGGGAGCAATGTCAGGAGAATGCAAAGAATGAAGGACAAAGTGTAATAAATGAAGGACAAAGTGTAATAAAAGCATTTGAAAAATCAGCATGCAAAGCACCACCGTTCACTTGCCCACTTGCCCACTTGCCCACTTGCCTTCCCAAGCCTATAAATAGGCAGCTCTTCTTCAGCTTTAAAAAGGCCAAACCTGAGGGAGAAATTAAGAGAGTATTTTTTTAGAGAGTTTTTAGAGAACAAAATTTCTTTCATCTTTTGTAGTTTCCATTTCAATTCATGTATTGAAGATTTTATGCTTATGTTCTTATGGTAAGAGTTCTTTCTTATAATTGTCATTTCTTTATAGCTTTTATATTTACTTGCTTATATAAATATAATGGAAGGTTGAGCCTCCTCTACTAAGTGTTTTCTTTTATGTTTTTATTATATCTTGGTTGTGAATTAAACACCAAGTAGTTAGTGTTTTTCTTTTATGTATTTTTATCTCTTGGTTGTGAATTAAACACCAAGTAATTATTGCTTTCTTTTAATTTAAGTATTGTTTTCTTTTACTTCCATTGTTGGAGCTTCCTTCTTCCCCTTAGAGGAGTGAAACTCTTCCACCTTTTTAGTGCTTTACCAAAGTCGGAAAGGGTGGAACGTGATTCACTTGTTCTTTGTCGAAGAACGACTCCTTGTTTAGATATTTTACTTTAGAGTATTTTACTTTGTAACACCTTTTGGGGATGAGTACTATTCATCATTCTAGCTTTACCATAGCTATGAAGGGTGAGTAGTCCTCATTCACTCTTTGGGAAGGGATGATAGATATGTAAAAGATTAATCCGGACATTATGTTTGTGTATCACCTTTATGCTTAAATGTTCTATACTCCACTTGATTTTTGGGTGATTGAATGCACCTAGCAAAGTAAAGGTACTTTGTATAATCAACGGATCTTTCTATGATAAATGGATGACTCCTACACAGAAAGATCCATTGATTCAAGGCAAGTACCCTAACTAACTCTTCATGACAAACTTTCAATGTCCACTATTATAGCACTTCATTCCTATCTTCCGATTAATTTGCCGTTGACACGGGAGTTAATTGAGTTATAAAGCATAAACATAATGCACCGGATAATCAACTACATATTCTGATTCCCAGATCAACGAGTGTTTGTTACATTTAATCATCTTATATTTTGTCTAGCAAAATACCCATTGGAAAGAATCTTACATTCTATCCAAAACTTCCCACAACTTCAAAATCATAATATTTCCAATTACAAGTCTTTCTCACTATTTACTTCAAAGAACACCAACCATAGTTCCCTGAGGATTCGACTCTGGACTCAAACCAGATTATTACTACAACTTGACCGCCTGCACTTGGGTGTACACATTTCGGATCAAGTCAAGTTTTTGGCGCCGTTGCCGGGGAACTATAAAAGGTGCTCTTTTTAGAAAAAGGTGAAAAAAAAAAAAAAAAAAAACCTCTCTTTTTGTTTATATTTTTGCCTTATTGTGAATAATTTTGTTTTATGACTGACACCAAACGCCTCTTTCAAAATTTGCCTGTTGAATCTTCTGGGTCTGTAAATCAACTTGAACCACATTCACCCAAATCAGAAGCCGATTCTTGTAACTTCAATATGGCAAATATTGACAGGCAGGGTGAAGATCATGTGAGAGAGGGGGAAGTACCCAACATTCGAACATTGCGGGATTACTTACATCCCACAAGGAATAGTGTCCCCTCTTGTTTTGTTTTTCCGGAGAATGCACCCCACTTCACTGTGAAGCCGGGGACAGTGCATTTATTGCCCGTGTTTCAGGGATTGGATACAGAAAATCCGTATCTGCATATCAAAGATTTCGAAGAAGTGTGTGGAACATTTCAAGACAATTCTGAATTGACAAAAATGAAATTGTTTTCTTTCTCTTTGAGGGATAAAGCCAAACAATGGTTACATTCTTTAAAATCTCTTCCAATCCCTAATTGGCAGGCTCTACAGAATGAATTTTTCAGAAAATTCTTTCCTCTGCACCGCACTAATGCACTCAAAAGACAAATCATGAATTTTTCGATCAAAGAAGGGGAAACTTTTTATCAAAGCTGGGAGAGATTCAAAGATCTTCTCCAATCTTGTCCACACCATGCTTTTGAAGATTGGACTTTGGTAGGATTTTTTTATGACTCCTTGCCCACTAGGTTACGACAGTTTGTCGAAATGATGGCTCAAGGAGAGTTCATGGGAAAAAGTCCGGAGGAGGCATTCAATTTTTTTGATACCATATCTGACAGTTCTCAAATGTGGGACTCAGCCTCTCCTACCACTGTAGAAGCCAAACCACCTACTTTCCAAGGGGGTAAGTATGTCTTGAGAGAAGATGATGATCTTAGAGCAAAAATGTCCACTTTGTCTCGAAAGCTTGAAGCTTTAGAGATGAGAAAGGTCCATCAAGTTGATGTTGTCCCTCTCACAGAACAAGTGTGTGGGATTTGTGCGCTAATAGGGCATCCTACTGGGGAATGCCCGACCATTCCGGCATTCAAAGAAGTTTTGTTGGAACAAACAAATGCCATTTCCAATTTCAACAAGCCTTACTCCAACCCATACTCTGAAACATACAATCCAGGGTGGCGGAACCATCCAAATTTCAGTTGGAGAAACACACAACCAACCCCCATGAATCAGCAACAAGGGCCACAACAACCACCTCAAGGACCTCCACAATATCCTCATCAACAAGGGCCACAACAACCACCTCAAGGACCTCCACAATATCATCCATATCAACCACCACACAAAAGGAACCCTGAAGATACATTGAATCAATTCATGCAAACCCAAATGAGCTATAACAATAGTTCTACTCAAGCTTTTATTGATTTCAAGGCCCAGACCACACAATCTTTTGAGGATCTCAAAGGCCACATTCAAAAGCTGACCCAGTCCATGAGCACACATGAGAAGGGAAAATTTCCTGCCCAACCAAAGCCTCCACAAGGCCAATTCAGGTGGGAAATCCATCAACTATGGAAACTCCACAAGACCAAGCCAAAACTGTCACCACATTGAGAAGTGGCAAAAAGATTGACAAGTCCATCAGAAACATGCTGATTCCAGATCCAAAACCAGACTCAATTCCAGCCAACCCATTAAGTGAGCCAGAACTTGCAACAAAAAATGACTGTGATCCCATGATTGAACAAGAACCAGAGCCATCAAGGGAAGAAGAACCCTCATGTTCTATTCCTGCTCCTTTCCCTCATAGACTCAAGAGCATACAGAAAGCAACCAATCAGTCTGAAATTTACGAGCTTTTCAAGCAAGTACAAATCAACATCCCACTTCTGGATGCAATCCAACAGGTTCCAGCTTATGCCAAGTTTCTAAAAGACTTGTGCACAGTCAAAAGAAGCCAAAATGTTCAAAAAAGAGCCTTCCTCACAGAGCAAGCCAGTGCCCTACTTCAACACAAAATCCCTTCAAAGTGCGAAGATCCAGGGTGTCCCACTGTGTCATGTATCATTGGAAATTTCAAAATTGAGCAAGCATTGTTAGACCTTGGAGCTAGTGTCAACTTGCTTCCTTTCTCTGTCTACCAGCAGTTGGGTTTAGGTGAACTGAAACCCACTTGCACCACACTCCAATTGGCAGATAGATCTGTAAAAATTCCTAGGGGTATTGTTGAAGATGTACTTGTCCAAGTGGATAATTTTATCTTTCCTGTAGACTTCATTGTTCTAGATACTCATTCAGAAGTTCATTCAGAAACTCCAATTCCTGTCATTCTTGGTCGACCTTTTCTAGCAACCTCCAATGCACTAATCAATTGCAGGAATGGTATTATGAAATTGACTTTTGGGGATATGACTCTCGAAATGAACGTCTTTGACATTGCAAAACACCCAAGAGAGTACGAGGAGGTGGGAGAAATAAATTTCATTGAGTCATTGATACAAGCACATCTGAATGACTCATTCTATGAGGATCTTAGTGAATCAACTTTGTCAAAATCTGACTCATCTGACTCTCTGGAACAAAACTCCATTGAGTGTCCTACCTTCAATGTGGGGACATGGGCTCCTAAATTTGAAGAAATTTCATCAAGTGGTACAAAACCACTATCTTCAAGTGACAGGCCACCAAAGCCTGAACTGAAACCGCTCCCATCTGATCTCAAGTATGCATTTTTAGGTGAGGATAAATCTTACCCAGTGGTAATTTCTTCAAAAATCACAGACTTGCAAGAAGCTCAATTAATTGAAGTTCTTAAAAGTCATAAAAGCACCATTGGGTGGACCATCGCTGATTTGAAAGGTATAAGCCCGTTAATATGTAATCATGCCATATACCTTGAAGAGGACTCAAAACCCTCTCGTCAAATGCAGCGATGATTGAATCCTCACATGAAAGAGGTTGTGAGACTGGAAGTGCTCAAACTCCTGGATGCAGGGATAATTTTTCCTATCTCCGATAGCAAATGGGTTAGTCCAACCCAAGTTGTACCAAAGAAATCTGGAGTCACAGTAGTCAAAAATGATGCAAATGAACTCGTGCCAACACGAGTCGTCACAGGATGGCGAATGTGCATTGACTATCGAAAACTCAATCTGGTGACTAGAAAAGACCATTTTCCTCTTCCCTTCCTTGACCAAGTCCTCGAGAGAATAGCAGGCCATGAATTTTACTGTTTCCTGGATGGGTATTCCGGATACAATCAAATTGAGATAGCTCTGAATGACCAAGAAAAGACCACATTCACATGTCCATTTGGCACCTTTGCATTCAAAAGGATGTCATTCGGACTTTGTAACGCTCCTGCAACATTTCAAAGATGTATGCTGAGCTTGTTCAGTGACATGGTCGAAAATTTTTTGGAAATCTTCATGGATGATTTCTCGGTATATGGTGACTCATTTGATTTGTGTCTAGCTAACCTAGAAAAAGTTTTGATGAGATGCAAAGAGGCAAATCTGGTGCTTAACTGGGAGAAATGTCATTTCATGGTGAATCAAGGCATTGTCTTGGGTCACATTGTGTCGTCTGAAGGCATGAAAGTTGATAAAACAAAAATTGATTTGATAAGGAATCTTCCTGCTCCTAGGTTTGTGAAGGATGTTCGATCATTCTTAGGTCATGCAGGATTCTACAGAAGGTTCATAAAAGACTTCAGCACCATAGCAAAACCTATGTGTCATCTTTTGAGTCAGGATGTCATTTTCGACTGGAATGAAGCGTGCCAAAAATCCTTTGACAAACTCAAAGGCATGTTAATTTCTGCCCCAATAATGCAACCTCCTGACTGGACTCTACCCTTTGAATTGATGTGTGATGCTAGTGACTATGCTGTAGGTGCTGTTTTGGGACAAAGAAAAGATAAGAAGCCACATGTGATTTACTATGCAAGTAAAACTTTAAATGATGCCCAAATGAATTACTCAACAACTGAAAAGGAATTACTTGCTGTAGTATTTGCATTGGAAAAATTTCGATCTTATCTTGTTGGTTCTTCTGTTACTGTATTTACTGACCATGCAGCACTGAAATTTTTGCTTACAAAAAAAGATGCCAAACCAAGGCTCTTGAGATGGATCCTCTTGCTCCAAGAATTTGATTTAGTCATTAAGGACAAAAAGGGTGTGGAAAATGTGGTGGCAGATCATCTGTCGAGATTAACTTATGAGTTTCATGAGGATGGACTGCCAATCAATGAAAAATTCCCCGATGAACAACTATTCAGGATTGATGAGACCCCATGGTACGCTGATATTGCTAATTTCCTTGCTACCGGAACACTTCCTCCATTTTTCACTCCCATGGACAAAAAGAAGTTTCTGAGGGAGGTCCGCAATTTCTTTTGGGAAGATCCCTACGTATTCAAGTACTGTAAGGATCAGATCATAAGACGTTGCATCCCCGCTCAGGAAAGTAGACAGGTAATAACATTTTGTCATTCAGAAGCATGCGGTGGTCATTTTTCATCTCGAAAAAC